>CM029548.1:30100602-30293307 GCA_017141385.1 Sogatella furcifera | reverse complement strand
CATATTGATAATTTTTTAAACCCAATATCGTCCAAGCTTGAGTCTTTTTCCCATCTTGGGGAACCCTTTTTTGTTGGCAGATATAACTATGAATCATATTTCATAACATTTGAATTCGGTCTTACATTGTTATTTTGGGATATTAAAAGTTTAGTTTGTATTTTTTTTTGAAGATTAATGAATTTTTTCGTTAGCTGCACAAAATTTTTTCGATCGCTTGTCCGATCATATTTTTCACGCCGTGTCCCTTCTAAAATTTGCCCCCCAAAAACTTGGCCCTAGGCCGGGTCTAGTGGGCCTAGGGGTAAATGCGGACTTATAAATGCGGTATCAATCAATGGGTATAATAAATGGGTATCAATATAATAATGTGTCTTTGTATTAGTCTGTGCTCAATTTCGAAGGCGGCTACAAGCGACTTTACGGGAAAAAGGAAATTCTTTCTCTCCTAAAACAGCACAGGCTGAAAGTAAGAACGATTCCATAACCATCTATCAATTCTCAGACCTTAATGTACCAAAACAAGATGGCGGCAGTATGGGCCCAGCCAAGCGTAATTGCAATACCTAAGTCAAAAGTTGCAATTCTTCAAATGTAATCAGACTCTGAAATAACACTTTTTTTCAAATGATGAACATTTTAATATTACTAAAATAATATATTCTCAATACAAAATAGAAAATTATTACAATATAAGGCAGAAGCATCGGTATTTGCCATGTTCAAGGTATTTGTTAGTGTGTTCCCATCATTTATCTTGTCTTTTCTTGGAAGTGACTTGACAAGTCCTTTAAAATGGCTAAAATTTCAATTTTCATCTGCTATCCTTTTTCCCTGACATTCTTGTACTTTACTTGCTGCTCAGTTTAACTATCTTTAAGTCTCTGTACCTTCTCCCCTATATTTCCAGTAGTTTTTGTTGTTTTCCTCTTCTTGTTTGCAAGCTTTTTTGCCAAGTTTTTTGCTTCATTTCTTTCATTGGTAGCTTGGTATAGTTGTTGAGGAAAATATTGGCTAATGTTTTTATACATTTTTTCACTAGCTTCAACAAAGGCATTCACATTCACACACATCATTCAAATCATCCATCATATTTTTTTGTCATTTGAATTCCTAAAATCACAATAGCATCTCGCTGGTTCTTCCAATTTCAAAAACTCAAGCTCGTAGTGACTTATCATCACTTCCATCAATTTGTAAATGTTGACACTCAAATTCATCAAAAAACAGGGAAGGACATTTTAGTCCACCTCTGTTCAGCTCATTAAAATAGCACAGAAGTTCTTTCTTTTTTTAAGTCAACATCCATGTCATCATTGGACTGTAACGTTTCCTTGCAATCATTGCAGACTATTCCTCTTTTGACTATTCTCTTCAATACTTTCATTCCAGTGTAACTAGCCAAACAAATTATCACTTGGAGGGTTTGTGGAGCAACAGTGATATAAGGAGCTTCATCAAGAACAGGCTCAAATTGGGTTAAATTCTCAACAACCTTTTCTTGGGTGAATGCTACTGTCAAAATCCCTTAAAGGAAAACTCTCCCAACTTTGAAGATCTTTATTAAGCTTATCACTTTGAGCTTTCTTTCTGACTCCAATATCTGCTCTACAGAAACATTGTAAGTGCGTCCACTCAATCTTCGGTAACTTCCAAATCCTACTTTCCAAATTATCTGTCTGCAGTTTACCTGTTAATATATAGGTCCAGTGATATATTTTCGAAAATATATTTGCAAAACTGTACCATTGCCGTCAAAGTATGAGAGAGAGCCAAATATGTTTCGTTGTAGTTTCCCAGTGGAATTTGAAGAGTGCCACATGTCAATATATGTTCTTAGATTTTCCAAAAAAATTAGTTTTTCATCATCACAGCCTGATATGGTATTTGAATTTTCAGTCCTTGTATACTTTCCTTTCATAGGGTGCGCACATTCACTATACTCCACCACTTTGAAATAAGTTTTAAAAACTATTGTTCCATTAGAGATGGAAACTCCCTTCTCTTTCAATAATTCCAAGGCAACAATATTTTTTGAATCAAATATGTTAACCGCTAATGCAACATTCTGTCTTTCAATACTATTTGGATAGATGGCTTTCCTGGATAACTTTGGAGCAAGTTTCAATAGCATCTTCTTTTCGGAATGGAATAAATCCTTCAAATCTTGAAATTTTGCTTCCACACTCCTAACTCAAACGACATTTCACTGTCAAATGGACTACTAGCTCTTTCAATAGATGAAAATGTTTGTTCACAGTCTGGTATCACAAAAACTTCTTCTGGTCTGTTCAGCCAATTGTTTCTTATACATTTTAAAATATGAACGGTGTCAAATAGGATGAATAGAGAGCTTGCTGGGTCAGCTGGGTTTGGAATGCAAGATTTCAGGACACCACCACCCAAGAGCTCAAACATTTTCCGGTTTGTACTGTGGTTATCTGATATGATACAAACTACTTGAAACTCTAACTCAACCATCAATTTCAAAATCTCAGTCATCAAATCAAGCAATGTTTGAGCATTCATATTTTTGACTGGAAATAGACTTATAATTTCCTTGTGGTGAGAATGAATAGAAGAATACATGAAAGCTTGAATTGTGGTAGCAGAATCTGTAGAAGAACAGTTATTGGCAACTCCAGTTATTCTTCCGCTTTGTAGGATAATTTCGAATCAACATATATCTCATCAAGTTGAATAGCAACAATTTTTCTTCATTTGTCAAGAGTTTTGACTGCTCTTTTAGATACTTTTTTTGAAGGATATATTCCTGAAGTGCTAGGACCAATCTTTGCCATGAACTGTCTCAAGTAAATGGAATGTGGGAGAGTCATCATGCAAGATTTTCTCAATAATTCATATGCTCCTGGATGAGAATAGGAAAATTTTGCAGCCCAAATAAGAAGTTCTGATGAATATTTTTTTTGTTTCGAAAATGCAAGCTTAAGCTGTTCCAGAGCAAATTTGATTTGATTCGTTTTTTCTAAGTCTGAATTTATCAATAAATCTTCTTCCAAAATAGTGATTAGGTGAGTTGCTTTTTGAATGAAGGGCACATCACATTGATAATTTGTCAGAGTACTCAGGAGATTATCAAATTTACTCCACTTATCACATTTCAAGATCTTCTTGTCTTCTTCACATTCAAGTATCCATCTGAAATTTTCTATTGGCAGGCAGAGATCGTTAGAAAATACATTCACATCCAAATTATTTGATATTTTAAAGGTAATTGGTACACAGGGAAGATCACTAAAATCATTGTCTTTCACTCTAATAAAAAGCACATAGTCATTTTTAACAATGGCTAAAAACGGATTCAAATTCCTTTGGGCAACGCTATTTGAAAATGTTTTAAAATCAGAAATAGTATCATTGTTGCACCAATTTATGAAATTCTCTTCATCTCTTTGCAAACACTTCTGGATGCGCAGATTTGGATCTTTCCTTTTTTTGGGAAGAGGCTTGTTGTGGTACTTTGGCTTGTTGGGAAAAATTGAGGGAAATGCATCACTCCTTAATTTTGGTTTTTAATGAACTTTAATTGGTTCACCGTCCCTGACTGGAAAAACGTCTTCTTTAATTAGAAACAGGTCTTCAAAATGGTTTATACACACTACCGAATTGTCATTCACTTCACAATTTTGATGAAAAATCTTCCTAACCCATATGTCCCTTAAGAGTTTGTTTTTAGGAAACTTGAAAATTGAAATATAACTTGAATTACCGTAGTTGGATCTACAATCAGGAACACAACACGGACGACCCATTTTGTAATATATTACCGGTACTCGTCAATATTCAATAAATTATTCCACAATATTTCAAAACAAGACGAAAGATGAGTGAAATCCATTGTCGACTTAGTAGACATTCAGTAGGCCTACCTATGAAATGTACCAGAAATTATTTTTATAATAAAACATATGATATTATTTTGTCAACATAACCAAAACGCTTTGAAATCGTAAATTTGAAGTAGGGCAATTACTTCCGCCATTTTTCATACAATCGATAGTTACATTAAGGTCTGAGAATTGATAGATGGTTATGCTTGAATGATATGACACAGTCTTGGTTGATATAGAAAGTTGAAAATTTCCCCCCAGAAACCCCCCTTGCAGAGTAAATGATCATCTTCCTACATATTTGTATGTATCTTGGAGTGCTGAACAAGAAAGGTCCTTTCTACTCTTGCTCTAAATTTTCAAATTAAAAAGTTGGAAAAATTTGGGGGGGACCCAAAGACCCCTGGAATTAATTTTTCTGAAATTTTGTAATTTTTAATGTAAAAGCAAGTTTTGATGGTTCCAAATTGTTCATTCTCTTACATTCATATCATCTGAGGAAACCATTTAATAAGTTGTATAAGTGAGCATGTAGTTTGAGGAGAAATTATGAAAAATATTACAAGTCCATACTTGAGGTTTAAAAATTTTTCATCAAATTTTCACTTTTGGTATATGTTTCTGAATCATCTCGATGAGCTGAGTTTAATGATCTATAACACAATAGTTGCCGGTATGAAAATAAGAAATTTACAGGGGATCAAAAATTTGCCAAATTTGACCCGTGTCCCCCAGTGCCCCCCCTGGATATTTTATTTGGGCAAATAGCATCAACATAGGGCTATGAGGACCGGAAAACACAATTCCGACCTCGAAAACTGCTCTAGATTATCATTTTCTGTTCATAATTGACCCTTGAACATTTGAAAAAATCCGGCAAAATTTGCAAAAATCAAAAATTTCCCCTGCTGGGCCCCTATATCAACCCGATAGAAATTTTATTGCACTAATCGATGTTTTTTGTGCTTCTGAACAAAAAAGGTCCTCTTCACTTTTGCTCTAAATTGTCAAATAAAAAAGTTGAAAAATTTTGGGGGGCCTGTACCCCATGATGGGGAGAAACTTATCAGGGTCTTGAGGTTTTTATTGTACTATTTTCATGCCCTGAATCGATTGCTGACCTCAGTTATGCTCTAAAATCAGCCGATTTGGCTGTGGATTCAAAAATATGTTGAAAAATCGAAAAACCCCCCTACTGGGCCCCCCCTATTATCCGGTTGGAATTTTTTTGCATAAACCCATGTTTTTTGGGATTCTGAACAGAAAGCTTCCTCATGACTTTGCTGTAAAATCAACGGTTCACTAGACAGAAAATATTCAGGGGGTCCGTACCCCATGAATGGGACAAAATTTTCAAAGTCTGGAGGTTTTCCCTGTGCCTACTCAGTGCCCTTTATCGATTGGTAACCTCATATTTACCCTCAAATAAGCCATTTTGGCTGTGAATTTTTGTCAGTGTGTCAGTGTGTCAGTGTGTCAGTGTGTCAGTCACTCGGTTGTGTAAGTTTCATGTATTTAGAAATGTCATTCAGCTAGCTAGATGCAAATCTTTTAGAGATTTGTTGTCATAATTGTAAAATACTTTCAAGAGTCTCTTCTGCTCACAGACAGAAACATTTCCATAGGATTTTTTGGTGCAACAAGATTTGATATTTTTGAAACTCTTATCACTATTGTTCCTTTTTTACTGGTGTATTTTTTACCCAAATTTCTTCCAATTTTCCTTCTCTTTTGCTGATTGTATTGTTCATTTTGATCTGATACACTAGGTTCACTTGACTGAGACTGAGACTAGTCACTGTTGTCATCACTGGTCATTGTAGTTGTAGATTTAATATTAATAGAATCAGGGCCCACCATAATTCTTGCCGGCATCTAGAGCCTGGCCTTCCCTAGCTGGGCCCACACAATTTCCCCTTCTTTGTATAATGGCAGCTGTACTTGGACTCCAGCTGGTAAATTTGCAGCAGGAGCCACAAAGGCCTCAGGAGCAGCAGGCGCCTCAGGTGCAGCAGGCACCTCAGGGGAGGCAGGGGCCGGCTCAGCATCAACTTCATCAGGCTGTTGCTGCTGCAGCTGCAGCTGCATTTCCCGCAGCAGCAGATGCTCCTCCTGCAGCTGCAGCTGTTCCTCACACAGCTGCAACTGTTGCTGTTGCAGCTGCAGCTGTTGCTGTAGTAGCTGCAGCTGCAGCCTCTCTTGCTGCAGCTGCTCCCGCTGTACCTGCAGTTCCTTGAGCTGTTGCTGTTCCTGCTGTTGTTGTTGTTGCTCTGCTGGACATGGAGTGTCTTCTTCAGGCGGAGACAGAGGCAGAGGCAAAGATGGAGGCAGGGCAGCAATTACAGCAGGAGCTGGTGCAGGATGGAGAGAAGCAACAGATGATGATCATCTATGATGCACAGATGATGCAGTAGAGTTGTAGCAAAGGACTCAGGATACAACACAATGTGACAATGTGATGATGTGACAATTTGACAGGACTGTGAGGAATCCAAGGGTTTCTTGTGCATTAGATTCACATTGAGCAATTGAGTGAAGTGGTGGATTCACCAACTCCTGGAGTAATGGAGATTCAAAACGGATAAAAGGCTCCTTTATTCACTTTCTCCTCCTCATTTGCAGGTTCAGCCTTACTTTTTCATATCAATTTTCTAGTTTTTTTCTTAACAGGGTACACATGGTGAGTGCAATAGAGTGTAGTGATAGATTCACCAGAACCTGCAGTGATGTAGATTGATCATACAAGTAGTTCAAAGGTTACATTAATTGCTTTGCCTTCTTCTCCTTCTACCATGTAGAATATTAGAATGAAATAAACATCAAGATTGAATATTTAACATGTGTAATCTGTAAACATGTAAAAGAGAGTAATTCCAAATAACAAACTATTTAACATTATAAGTAATTTGCATCATGTGTTTTGCACAACATCTGGTATACTACATCTTCCCCCTCTCTTCTAAGTTCAATCTGCATGTTGCAGTTGATCTGCATGGCATCTTCTGATCATTTCCTCAACATTCACTAGGTAGGAATATGGTCCATTTACTTTTAAAATTTTTCCCCTTTTGTAGCCTTTGTCTGATCCGTTTAGTACCCATATACCATTGCCTCCTCCAAACACCTCTACGTTGCCTCTTGGTTTGTTATACCTTTGTCTACTTAACTCCTTGTCTTCTCTGTCAACAAATTCTGGTAACAACAGATCTAGATTGCAGTGTAACTTACAACCAAACATTGTGAATTTGGGTGTTTTTCCTGTTGATCTCTTTGGGGACGTTCTATGAGCGAATAGTAATTTATTGAGTTTCTCTTGTAAGGTGCCAATACTTCCTTTTAAAATTCCCATACGGTACATTCTTTGAGCATTTGTACACAACGTTCTGCTTATCCATTACTTTTTGGGTGATTACTTTTGAATGTGCATGTTTTATGTTTAGTTCTTTGCAGAAATTTTGGAACTCATACAAAATCAGTTGAGGACCATTGTCACTCACTTTGTTATGGTTGTTATCATAGGTATTACTTCAAGCCATTTCAACCTAGCATCTACAACAACTAACTACATTTTCCCAAGAAATGGTCCTGCAAAATCTATGTGGATTCTAGACCATACTTCTGTTGGGAAAGTTCATGAGAAAAGTGGCATCTCAACATCTCTGTTTCTTGACATGCGGTGCAATGTTTTATGTGTCCCTCTAAATCTTTGTCCAGTCCAGGCCACCATACTTGAAATTGTGCTTTTCCTTCCATTGCTACAATTCCTGGATGGCCTTCATGAAGAATTTGTAGTACTTTTGTTCTCAATCTTGTAGGTATGACTAAACAACCTGACCATGCCATTTTCAAATGAAAGTTCTTCACATTTATTGTAGTATGGAAGTAATTCTTTACTTACATTTGTATCTGTTGTCCAACCACTTTGGAGATAGTTTGTAACTTTTGCAAGTATTGTGTCATGTTTTGTTGCTTCTTGTAAGCTTTTTGTTGATAATGGTATGGCCATTAGGATGGCCTCAGGTTGGCCATTATGGGCATCAAACTCCACCACATAATACATATTTTCAACCTAAAATAAATAAAAACAAATTGAATGAATAGAAATACAGATAAAATGGTATTAATAACTAACTTATTAGATTTATTCAAATTTATTTATTTATCATATGGCTCACCAAGAGCATGAAACAAAGTCAAAAACACTTGATAATAATTACAAAAACATACACTTTGTAGCAGCAATAGCAGACTTGGTAGTTAGCTATAATTCTATATCAAGTCCATTCAACCAAGCAATAGCATTTTGGTTTTTACCAAACAAAATCTTCCAAACCCCCAAAATATTGGTGAGGACTACTCACCTCTCTCTCTCTCTCTCTCTCTCTCTCTCTCTCTCTCTCAATTGGAAGTAGGTAGTCACCTGACTTTTCCAGAATTATGTATGCGACACTGTTTCTGTATTAAGTCATCAATATATTTATGTAAGCAACTGGAATATCTGGATTCTGAAGAGCTTTGAACAGGAATTGATGGTTGATACTGTCGAATGCTTTTTTGTAATCCACAAATGTAAGGTAAAGGTTGAATTTATTATCTGTGGAATTATCAATGAGCTGATTGATAACCTGAATGTTATCCATTGTTGAAAATTCTTTCCTAAATCTGACTTGTTCAACTGGTTGATGTAATTTGAGGATTGGTTGAATGCAACCAGTCAATAATCTCATGAATAGTTTTCCAACACAAGATGTTATGCTAATTGGACAAAAATTGTTAATGTCAAAGATGTTACCTTTCTTGTACAGTAGAACTACAGGGTGGTGCAAATAGAATAGTCGGATTTCAACTGCTTAGTTGTAGAAGAGGGAGTGGGGGGTTGACGTTCAACGGCCGTCAGTACGTCGGCCATAGCATCCAGTTTGCCCTGAAATGGCGCAGTGGACGGTTGAGCATCGTGTTTTTGCTGTGGAACAGTTTTTTAGAAACAACTTCAATCAACTTCAAACAACTTCATCCATCACAGTGCAGCGGCTGTTTTGCTGAAAATCTATTCTATCTGGAATCCAAAGTGTATGTACGCAAACCCCAAAACCTGATTGAACTAAAGGAGGCCATTTGCAAGGAAATTTCACTGATTGAAGAGGAAACCATTGTGAAGGTGACGGAGAACTTTGAAGAAAGGCTCCTGATGTGTTTAAATGAAGATGGACAATAACATCTTACGGAAGTTATTTTTTGTACATAAACTTTGGTTAGTAACACAGTACACTACTTATTTTCTGAAACTGTAGAAGTAAACAAAGTCAAACATGTGTACTAGGTAATGATTATGTTGAAAAACAATAAATTTATATTCATTCAAAATGTGACTATTCTTTTTGCGCCACCCTTTATATTGGACAATTTCCATTTAAGTGGAACTTCTTTTTCTTTCAGTATTTGGTTAAACACTGCTATAACTAGTACGTTGATGAATATCGGTGATAGTCATTTTATCATCTCATTTTTTGTAATTTTGTCATTTCTGGCAATTTTGTTTTTCTTTGAATTATTTATTGATGGATTTAATATTATTTCCTGGTCCACATGCATTCTGCAGGTATAGGAATAGTTGTAATTTACTACATACCAGTAAAATCCCAAATATTGGGATGAGGACCCCTGATAAAATGCCTCAGATTATTGTGGAAGGACTCTTGATGATTGTTTGTCCTCCGCTTTTGCCTGTAGACGGACAATCTGTCAGGTCCAACCCCTGTTGAAACAAGAATAGTTTAATATTAATTTGATCAGAAAGAAAAAATACTTATAGCTAGAGTCAAAAATATAATAAGTCAACTTATTTATAACTTAAATATAACTTAAATGGCACAATCCCTTTGTGCTGAGAATTTGACAAACTTTAAATATAGCTCATCTATAATATCACTGAAGATGTATCAAATCAATATTTCAACATTCTTATGGCTTGATAAGGAATTTTTATCACATGATAGCAATTATGCATACATTGAATAATTGTGTTGTGTATTTTCAAAATCGCCTACATCCAAAAAAGTATTTTTTTGGTAAAACGTTAAAAACTTGTTTTTCATAAACTATTGGCAGTATGATTGTTATTATTTTTGTTAAATACCTAATACATAGTAGAACTTATATACATAGTATCAACATTTTATTCTTTCAACTTTTTTGTAAAAAAATATATATATTTTGGATGTGGGTTGGTTTGACTCTAATTGGTGGATGTAGGTTCTTTTGAACTTAATCTAACTTATTATACAAGTAAAATCAGGTACATCAATAATAAAAAACGTTTGCAAATTTCAGTAATTTGTATTATTATAGTTAGATTGACTTTAGATACTTAATTTACTTAACAAAATTAGCAAGTTTCATAAAAAAACTCCTTACAGTCTAATAGGCTACTTTTTTTCTTCTCATTCAACATTGTCTAGGGTTATTTACACAACTAAATCAGGAACCTCTTCAAAAAATTCTTCACAATCTCTTACTACTTCTCCTTCCTCTTCCTGTTGCATGTCATCTACATCACCGTGAGATTCCAAAACTTTTTTGTAGAAACTAAGAGACTCTTGTTCCTCCCAGTCATCACCAAAATGTTTAGCAAGAAGTCTAGCAACATCTCTCAATTTAAGCGGAGCTACTTTTACTCCAATGTCAACTGAATCAGGGTGGGGCATGTTGCAAACTTTCTGGCCCTTGAGACACTTTCGAATTCTCCCAAATTGATTCTATAGTGGGGTTCTCCTTTCATTGTCACACTGTCACCTTTGGAGCTAATTTTTAAATAAAACCTCTTGCTTGAATTAAATTGGAAATGCCATTTACCAGGGGGTTTGAACACTTCAGAGCATCTGGCTTTCCAGTCAAATACCTTTCCAGCTAGTGATCGAACTGTCCCAAATTCAGAAAATATTTTAGTATACTCATCAGGATTTATTACTATGTTTTTGCGTTTGACTTCTTTCTCAATTCGTGCAAAAACCCTATCTGAGGGAAAAAAAGAATGCCCTACTACAGGAAAAATGTACTCAATGTTTTTTACACTCACAGGTGCATTATTTTTGAGCCAGTAACTTAACATACCCATCATGAACGTGTTTTTATTTTGTCTGCCGCATCCATCGGACATAATTCGGATGGTTGTAACATTGTTAGGTACTTCAAGATGGTTCAAAAAATCATACACAACAGAACTTATTTCGTTTGCACCTTTCTTATGCTCAGTCTCATCATATTCATAGATAAATACATTTTCTTTAGTTTGTCTAGCCTTAGAGTTTCCAAGTACTACTGTCACGTTGTATTTGTATAACTGCCTTGAATAGTAGGCACTCTGATCAGGCACTTGAGGCAAAACCTGATTCTTCTGGCAATCAAATGAGAATGTCAAAAGATCTTCTCGGGTCTCTTTCAACATATTGTAAAAAGATTTAGCCTTCAACTTGTGACACCGTCGTTGAGCTAATAGATGTTGTTTTTCATGGGCATCCTTACAATTTTTTATTCTCTCTTGTAATGATATACAAGTAGAACACTCGTCTGTTCTTGGGCTTCCAAACCCAATATTAAACTTAGTTCGGAAAACATGTCTGAAAAAGCATTGTTTGACTTGTAATGGTTCCTCTGCTTCAGCATTATACAATCTCCACATTTTTTTATGCTGAGATCAGATGGTAAATACTGCCTATTGGATGATTTACTTCTGCAATAGTGATTTTCAATAATTCGAAACTTTTTAATGAAGTTTATTACAGCATTTCTTCTTGGTTCATAGACCTTGATTTTACTGTCTCCACCTCTGTTCTCTTTTGGTGTCAGCCCAGTTTCAAAGTGTCGCTTTATAACTCCCTTCACCCGGCCTTCTGACAGTCGTAAGGTATCAAGAAATGTTTTTCGACAAACTGGTAGTTTAGCTTTTTTTGATTTGTCATAAATAAAGTACTTTACAACCATTGACTTTTCACCTCTTAGATCACTAACAGGTCTGGCTCTTTTTGGTTTTGTGGCATCTATGTGTTTCAAAATGAAGAAATCCTGCTTATTTTTCATCTCACTTGGCCTCACTGAAGAATCATAAAATAGCTTGTAAAAACATTTTTGAATGTTTGGAGTGATTTCTGAACAGCGGTATGCTTTGCCCTTCTTCCCATGGTTGCATTATATCGCAATAGGTGGACCGACAGGGCCGTATCTGAAAATAAAAACCCCTACTTAGTTCTTTTTATTTCTGATAAACCCTAGGGGAACCTACATCCACCTAATAACAATAAAAACCGTTCATAGCAGTTAATGTTCTACCAAATATAAGTTAAAAGACATAGGCCTACCTTTGTTTTTTAAGTTTAGCCTGTTTCCATGTATCCTCCAGCTGTGGACGCTTCCGAGGGTTTTTCTCGTTTATACTGGGATAACACTCCATTATTTTGTCAAAAAGAATCACTTAAACACTATAAAAGTAAACTATCTTCAAGTTTAAAACGATAATTACAGTCACAAACGATAATCACAGTCACAATGAATAGTTGCCAAACATAACCCCTAAACATGACAGTTTTACAATCAGCTGACTGTTGCCTGTGCACAAGCGCCGTCTTCTAGGATGTGGCTGTTTTTGAAACTGACTCCACTCTCTAGGAGCTTTTGCAACTAACCACAGTGTTGCAGCTTGTTTTAGCATTGGATCTGGATATTTTTGAAACTAACTTAATGCAGGGTGCATAGATAAAGTACTCAGCTACGCAAAATTGGTCTTAGCTCAAAATATGAATTTTTTGGATGTAGGCGTTTTTGAAACTACACAACTCAATTGTTGAATACAATATTTACATACATTACAATATATTTATATACAATATTTATGCTGCTTGCGGTAGACCACGCAGAAGTGGGTCATTGCAGATGACAGAATTTGAAAGCAGCGTGACAAAGTTAGAATGAACCAGTGATCCACTTATTATAGGATTCCATTGTCTAAAGAAAATTATACTTGAAAGTGAATTCTCAAATAATTTTCCATGTTATTGATCCCATTAAACAATAAAGAACAAATCAGCTCACTCCAGAACAATTTGAAAATGGAAAGAAGAAAAGTAGCCTCCCACAATTAAACTTTATAGTAATTAAACTTTAATAGTCTTAAAATTCTATTTTTAAAGAAATTTGATGGCTTACCTGGTACAATGAAAAAACATTTGCCTTTTAAAGAATAATCTTCTTGTTTATTACCCTCTGAAATTATTTAATTGAGTTTTAATTTCTTCACTTATATCAAGTAGGTGAATACGTTAATATTTTGCAGCCTGAACCTAATTTTTATTCCTCAAACTAGAAACTTAACTAGAAGACTGCCAGTTTACCGCTAAAATAATAACATAACCTACAAAACAAAATCTAAATGTGGAAGCTTGAATTTGGCCATTTATTTGTCAACCTCTGGTGTCTGGTGAACCACTGCTATGAGACCCATAGCTTGAGGCATTTTTCTGTTTGTCGACAACACAATTAACGCCATCATATAGTGAGAGACATTTAGTGAACACCACTTTTGTACAGATTTGGTTTCCTGAGCTTGCTATATCAATACAGACTAATCCTCTTCAACGCATAAAGAGAACTCCACTTTTAAACAGGATATAGTGGCCTCCTGTTTTTGACAGCAATCCTTTATATTATTAGGATACAGAGGAATTCACATACAGCCAATTCCTCATTACCGCAAAAGTAATTGTCCCACCTTCCACTTCTGCCACAAAAAAAGTCACTCTGTCCATCTCTTGTTGGACAAAGACTGGCAAAGCCAGGAGAGACACCCGCATATTTTTTATGGTTTGTGGTATTTTTGGATTAATTGCCCTTCACTCTCTCTCTCTCTCTCTGATGTGTGCTCCAGATATGAAGGCTTTTAGAGAATGTGAGATCGAGTGACATACAATGAGAAGAAGAAAACTTTTTGAAGAACAGCAACCAACACCCCCCAACAAATCCAGACAATTTCTGTGATTTTTTAGGGAATGAGGGGCACTTAGTTCTTCTGAAAAGTTATTATTATTCACTGCTGAAAAATAAATAAAATAAACTAAGCTAGAAAGCAAGGAATTCAACTGATTTGTGACACAAATTTTAAATAATAACTGTTGATTTATTAACAATTTAAATTTGATGAAATTATGGCCATGCAAGGCAAGAATATGTGAAATAGAAATTGAATTATAGAGTCTTTTTGATAATGAATAATTTTTGGATAAATGAGGAATATTTGAGTCTATGGTTGGGTTTTTGAATGATCCTTACAGTAGGTTTCAGATTTTCTGATTCACTCTATTCAAATTTCGATGGTTATAATTCACTTTAGGCCTTGATACGCGCACTGATTGCATATGTGCCTGATCAGGACTTAATTAAATTTTATAACTCACTGATACGGTGTAGGTCCCATGAGGTGGCATCTGGCAGACATCATATGGAATATTCTGTGAATTTCATCTTATTCCATCGGCTTGGCAATACACACTTTTAGATCATTCAAAAACTTAGGAACTTTAGTTTTAATATGCAATAATAATATTAGGAACTTTAACTTAGTGCTGTGCTACATTTTTAGAATAATTAATAGGGAATTGGCTGAAGGCCCTCCTTCCTTGGCCAGGTTCAGGTAGCAAGGTCTCGTCTGTCTGTCTCTGTGTGAGGAAGTCTTCCTTCAGGAAGAAGTCCTCATCACAGCCTTTAATATTTTAATTCAGTGGGCCAAACAGCCAAAAATGCCAAAATTCGGCAATATATTAACAAGCAAAAGGCATATATTAAAAAGCACATTAAACACAAAAATAAGCAGTAAAACTGCACAGACAAATAAGGGAAGGAATGAGCTTTGTTTTAATTATAAATTGATGATTTTAGAAAATAATAATTTTAAAATTAATCTATGAGCTGAGGTAACATTTACTTTGGTGGGAGAAAGAACACGCAAACATATAACCACGTTGACATAAAATACTTACATATTAAATCTAGGCCCTGAAATACATTTAAACTTAGTGGCTAGAGTTGCCCCTTATCAAATGATAGCAGCCGGCAAGTAGACTAGCCGGCATATGTGATGCTAGTGTCAAATTTCACATGACTGATAAGGTAACTTGGTCAACAATTAAAGCAGTAATATACAATATTCAATGATCTTAGGACTAAATCTAAATTATTTCAGGAACTTTTATGGTATAATATGAGTTATTCTGGCCTTACTTACTGTCTAACTTTATTTTTAATTTCATGGTTCGAATCATTGAACCTTTCCAAGATTTTAGGTTATGGTTGTCTGACCAGTGACAGAAGAAGTCAGCTGCTTGAGCAGTGAATGAATTTTGACGTCACGCTCAGTTAGGTCACGTGGTGGCTGTGCAGAATATTCAAAACGTTTGATATTACAACTAGAGCAGGTACAAATGTCTTATTAATTTGCTCAAATAAAGCCATTCCGTCACAATATAGAAAAATAAAATTAGTAATTTTAATAATTAGTAATTTTGCTTCTTAAAATTCTTTTGAAAGGTTTGAAAGAAATTGAACACAGGAATCAAATATAATTGAATAAATTAAATATCAGTAAACTTTGAGCCGTTCCTCTAGCTTACCTGATTGTCCCTGTATAAAAGTTTGTGGGCAAGCAAAGACAACGCTCTCTTCTGAACTTGAAACAAGTTCAGGAATAATTCTACTACTAATAATATTGGTAGTTGGTTGAGATTTGTAAGGCAAATAACAGCAGTAAAACTTCAAATAACGTTTAACAAATAATATATTCTACTGCTCATACTCAAGAGCCTCACACAACAGATTCATATTCAACATGAAATAATACAATCAATAAATGAAAAATACTCAAAATACATCGATCCATCTCAATAAGGTGACTCTTTGGGGTCCCTACTCAGTACTTAATTCTATAATTATATTAATAAATCTTAAATCATACCCAAAATATTGTCAGCGGCCTAACAACTCAACTCAGCCATCCGACCTCCTTCCTAGAAAAGACATTTTTCCCTCTAAACTCAAATTGAGGTTATGTTATAAGATTTATCTAAAACAACTTCTTCCTTTATTTCAACTCCTTTATCTTATCCCAAAAATCTTTAATATTATTTCATTGTATATTTCCCAATTAGTTTTAAGTTGAACAATCATTGTATCTTAAGTTTGGCTTCCTATGTCTATACTTTTATTTCATATTTTGAATTGTAATATAATGTAAATACTATTTAGCTTTATGATTTCTTTTTAATAAACATTTCAACTATATTCTTAATTTTATTTATTCCTTTGACACTCAGATTACTCACTGCCAATTTATTACTAAAAGAAAATATAGTGGCAGCCTGGGAGATTAGAGGCGCAGGAAATTTGAATTTGAAGAGCGCCCATCTCAACTTGACAATATTTTCAGAATTAGAATGACTTATAACTCACTCTTATTCTCAATAGAATTATGTACTAAACATTATTTCAACCATAGGTGAAGAAACTAATTTATTATGAACATTGAGAATTACCCAAATAGACATTTATTAAATGTTTGAAGAATGTTAGAATTTTGAATGCACTAACTTTGGAAAGCACAAATTATTTTCCTGCCGTCCTACAGCCAATATGGAAAAAACATACCAAAAACTTATGCTTATAAAAATATCTTAGTTTTCAATTAACTTGATTGCTTCATTGGCGAAAATTGTCGGGATGGAAACGTGTCTCTCCTCTCTCGCCCGACTCTTCAAGACTGTGCTTATGAATTTATTCCTTTTCCTGCCTGCGGGATCTGGTCGGCAGTTGTAGAGTGGACTGTTGCAGATCGTTATGATTGGAGACCTGTCCGCAAGCTGCAGCCTCGCCACTGCAGGGCACTGTTGTTTACAGCATCTCAAGTACCTGCAAATTATCATAGAATGAAAACAAACCCCATTTCTCTTCTACCTCTTGTCTAAATCAACTTTTTGATGAAGTACTTCAATCTACTGAGGCCCTCTGGCTTGAGAACTCGTTCACTAACGGCTGATGAGTCTATAAATCATATCGTGGGTGTACTGCAAAAAGTGACCAAGTCAAAAAATGCACTTTCTCACAAATCGCATTTGAAGTTTCATACCCGGTGTAAAAATAGAATTTAAATTTTTCCATCGATATTCTATTTTCTTAACATTTCCAATAGCATAGACTTTTATATTCTATGAGACTTATGATGAAAATTCACAAAATTTTAGAAAAAAATGTATTAAACCCGGTTTTTCTGACTTGGTCATCAATGCTATTCTTATAATACAGTGACTTGGTCACTTCTACTTAATTAGAAGAATTAGGTAATTGACTTATTATATTGAATAAAATGAATAGGTACTTTATGTTATAAATCTTTTTAATTTAATATAATATTGTCACAAAATTTCTTTTCATCAAGTACTTGCTCATTGTACTTGAGTACATTGAGCAATCAAAATTTAACATTGAATCAAACCAGGTGCAAGCGACGTGCATGCAAGTACTTGCTTGTCATATGACCACGCTTTATACTAATGGGTGTTTCAAAAAGGACGCACATCAAAGTTTGAAAGATCGTATTTTCTGTATAGGGACTATTTTCCCCCAAAATATCAGCTTACACTAACACTACAGTACTCATTGAAGAGCCGACATTCACAATTTCTCATTACTAGAGCTTAAAATTAGTTTATAATTGTGATTTGTCTGTCTATGTTCAAGTTTGTTTTTTCCAAAGAATAAAGTTTTACGTATTATTGTTTAAGATTGGGCCACCAGAATCCCCAGATTTTTCTTCAGCAGACTTTTCCTTTGGTAGAATGAAAAAAGTAAGGTTTTTAATAACAAATCCTAAACACTTGACGAATTGAAGGCTAATATTGAAAGTAAGATTAAAATCATTTCTGAGCAAACACTATACGGAAAGTGGCCACAAATGTTATGAAACTTGTTCGAACATGCAGTACTAGCGGTGGAAAACATTTTCAATATTTTTATTGTGAAGTTTCAAAGTTAAATATGATTTGATTACTTGATGTAATAATAATAACAGTGTTAATCTATTATTTAAGGTGATAAATTCACATTCTCAAACTTGAACAATAATACGTAAAACTTTATCCTTTGGAAAAAACAAACTTGAACATACACAGACAGATCACAATTAAAAACTAATTATAAGCTCTAGTAATGTGAATTTGTGAATGTCGGCTCTTCAATTAGTACTGTAGTGTTAGTGTAAGCAGATATTTTGGGTGAAAATAGTCCCTATACAGAAAATACAATCTTCCAAACTTTGATGTGCATCCTTTTTGAAACACCCATTACCTCACTTCCCCAATACTATTTTAAAACACTTTTTTGAAACTATTCACTCTCTGCATCTGAATTGTCAGAACAATTAATGCCTGGCTCAGGAACACAATCTTTGCTCTTTGAGTCACTTGGGAGTGACTTGTACCAATTGTGATACTCTTGAGGAATCACGTTTGTTGAACAGAGTCTAATGAGGTCTTTCTTCTTTGCCTCAGATATTGATAACATTTTTTTGTAAAGTTTTGGTAGGTCATTGATAACTGAAGGTCGACCACGGCCATAGGCTTTTATGACTCTGAACTCTTTGTCCTCATGACTGTATTTGAATTTGATTATACCTGGATTTTTCTTCTCGTATCTCAAGGCTTTGATCTTCAGCCAATTCACTTTTTCACCTGAAGCATCTACAGATCTGTTCCTTATCATCTTTGAAGCAACACATTTGAAATTGATGAAATCCGAGAATTCAAGTTCTTTTGCAATGTAGCTCCCACTTTTTTTATTTTTTCCTCTGCAGGCGCGTGCAGTGAGAAAAATGTTTACCCAGTCTCTCATACAGAAAACAGAAACATGTCGTTTTGCGGTTTCAATAGAACTGTGCATAGAATCACACTCCATGTAGGAGTGCCCCTTTTCCATAAACTTATGGTCGACAACTTCAAGGTGTGTCTTTTGCACAACATATAAAAAAAGTGCAGCCACGTACTGATTACAGTTTTGACGGCTACATGTGTCCGAATACAGTGCAATTTCATTAACATTCTTTGGAATTTGTAAAATCTAGTTCAGGAGGGCAGTCCCAATTTCACAGCTCCCTCGTTGACCGTTGAGCTCAGACCAAAAAAAAACAGAACCCTTTTTGTGATGGTGCAGACTCATAAAGAGTAAAGTTATAAATACAAACTTTCCTACAATAATACATTTGAGATGCAGCTGAATACGGCAGCTGTAAAACACTTTGCATATCAAATGTAGCACAAATAAAATTTTCGTCATTTTTTGCTCACAATTGATCTTTTTTTTCGCCTCATATGCTTCTTCTTTCCTTTTATCATGTTGCTCAAACTCGATCACCATTTCATCTGTTCTATTTGTTTTTTTCATGTTCTCACAAATTATGCATTGATCCTTTTTAGGTTTAAAAAATGACAAATTGTAGTTCTGGCCAAAAACTCTTCTGTAGGTGATTTCTGATACAACTGGTTCCTTTATGTCTGTGGCTTTCTCTTTTAATTTGGCCTCTTCCAGGTACAAGACATACATTTTTCTTATCGATAAATTACAGTCCAAGTATTGTCTTGGTAATAGTATTAACTATTATACAATGATCAAGTAGGCATAATATACAATTGTATCCATAATTATACAATTGTTATCCATAACTCAGACTTTATGTCAAATCATTTACCATTTTTGAAATAAGTATTCCAACATTCAAGTTCAATTTTGCTATTCTTTTTCAATTTGAATCAATAAGGTTAGGTAGTCTATAATTTATCACTAACTCCAGTTTTTTGAAAAACAGTTTAGTGCATAACTAATAAAGAGAAATGTACCATCTGGATGACAAATAATACAAGGGACTTTTACAATAATTTATGACAGGATTTCAAGGAATAGATCTATTAGTTTTGATGGAGTTTCATATTGCTTTTTTTACATACATGTCATCATTATTTAATAAGGAAGAAGGCATGACAGATGCACAAAGTCTACCACTCAAAACTTCAAATCATGACAGCAGTGATTATGAACCAACTGGGTCCGCAGAATGTAGTTCTTCTGATGAAGATAATTTTAGAAGTGGAAGAAAGTTGACAAGGTGGAAATCTTCAAACAAAGAGGAGTGGAAGAGAAACAAAGATAAACTGAGAAGGAAATCATGTAAAGAATATAGAACGAAAACAGGATTGAAAGCTGGAAAATCACCAAAAGATGTCAATTGCAATTCATGCAGATTGAATTGCTCTGCAATGTTTGATAGTGATACACGTAAGAGAATTTGCTCAACCTTCTGGAAACTAGACTATTGTCGCCAAAAAGATTTCATAATCAATTTAGTTACTAACTCATCAAATAAGACTAAGAGAGTACGTACAGAATCAGGAAAAGGTAAGACAAATAGTAGAATATATCATTTTAATAATGATGAAGGAAATAAGGTACGTGTTTGGAAAACATTTTTCTTGAGAACTCTTAGTATAAGTCATGGTCCAGTTGAAAAAGCATTGGCAGGTGTTGACAGCACAGGAGTATTTGCTGAAAGAGATAAGCGTGGAAGAAAAGAACCTGTGAATAAGACAGAAGCAGCTCTAATAAAGAGAGTGAAAGACCACATTGAGAGCTTCCCAACTGTTGAGTCCCACTATTGTCAAAGCTCAACTAAAAGACAATACTTGGACTGTAATTTATCAATAAGAAAAATGTATGACTTGTACCTGGAAGAGGCCAAATTAAAAGAGAAAGCCACAGACGTAAAGGAACCAGTTGTATCAGAAATCACCTACAGAAGAGTTTTTGGCCAGAACTACAATTTCTCATTTTTTAAACCTAAAAAGGATCAATGCATAATTTGTGAGAACATGAAAAAAACAAATAGAACATATGAAATGGTGATTGAGTTTGAGCAACATGATAAAAGGAAAGAAGAAGCCCCTATGATTCCCTAAGTAGAACGAATTTGTTGAAACATACAATCAATACCACAAACGACCTTCCTGTCTATACTACCGTTTTATTATTCCTGGGAATTGCCTAACTAAAGCAATTATCTTTTGTTTCTCTTTGACGTTCATGTGATCCGTCAATAAGAGTTTAGGGATTTCCTAACAACATCTGTCTTGTTCAATACATCTGAATTAACTATATTGTTCTTATCAAAAATACTATCTACTTCTTCTATTTCAATCGGCTCGGGACTTGAGGTCATGAGTTCGTTGGCATACACTAAACATTTACATCTATTTTCGTCAATATTAAGTTAACAATACTTTCTTCAACATGGATGCTTCCATGAGAGATAGCTTTAAGTAACCCAGTTTTGAGATTGAGAGTTGCCCTAACTGGTAAGGTGATGACATTAAAGCCTGGTTGCAATTGTATTTGTTCCTGTTCAGCATTGGAGTAGATTATTGATAACAACGGTTTTGAAATGTTACAATACCGTAATCTAACGTATTGTTTTCATAATTGACATTGGCCGGTCTTTCATAGTTTTGTGTACTAAGAGGATGTTGAATCTAGGTGAAAAATCAAAAACATACATTTTGATCTGTAGACTTCCTGGATATACATGAGTAGAATTTATAAAAATGTTCTCATTCCCCCCACCTTGACCAACAGGTGTTGTTACTACAAATTCTTCCCTTAATCTGGTCACATTTGGTGGAATAACAGCGGGGTTTATGTAATTTTTCGCTGATCCAGTATCAATCATCCACGCACAGTTAGCATGATCAACAAAGTACGGGAGTGACTTATTGATAATGTTTAATTCTAATTTTCTGGGGGAGCGTCTGCTGGGTATGGGCCTACCCTTAAAAAATGAGCCTGCATATTGTTGAGTGCGTCAGTGAGGGAGGTTAGCTGGCTTTGTATACCGGTACTCTGAATTTTGTTTCCAAGAGGATGTGTCAAGTTGTTAGTGCAGTCATCTTCCAAATGATTCACCTTAAAGGGAGACTTCAAAGTGTTTTTGAAGCAATTAGAAGGATTTGATTGGACTGTGCGCATACTGACAGTGTTTTGCAAGTCCCATTCAGCAGAATTGTTTTGCTGTGGTTGTCTGAATCAAGAAGTGTTTTGTGCAAAAGTGTTACGGTAGTGAATTGATTTGGATTTCGTGTTTGTTGAGTGAAACGATTTTGAGGGAAGTTTTGTTGAAAACCAGTGGTTTGTGGAAACATCTGTTGAAAGCTACTGGTGTGGGGAAAAGATTGTTGGAATCTAGTATTTTGGCAAGAGAAATTTGGTGGATTAGGTTTCAAGAATGTTTTGTGTGGTGTCTGGAAGCTTGGAGTGCATGTATTGAAGGCACATGAGTCAATTTTTGTAATTGTATCAACATTTGATTTGAAGTTCAAGTTTCTGAGAACAATTTTACAATCATTTATTAGTCTATGGCATGCATCATCAAGATTCTGAATCTGTAAAATTTGCATTCTGGTGAGGGTTGCATTCAATTGTTGCATTAGATTTTGTAAGAGTTCCCTTGAAATACTGTCAAGTTTGTACTTGGTGAGCACAGTTGTTCTTTTCTTGTCAAGACGATTGATGAATTCAATTGGGTGTTTGTTAGGAAAAGATTTCATGAAAGTAATTTCTGCGATTAGGTCCGGTATGGCCCTGTTATCAGCAAAATTAGTTTTGAGAGTGGCTATCATCTCCATTACAGTTATACAGTTGTTGTTGAATACAACCGCTTCTGCTGGTCCAGAGAGACAGCTTACAGCGGCTCGGAAAAGAAGCCAGTGATTTTCAGTTTGGTCTGTATTTGTTTCAGTGCAATAAGCATCATACAAATCTTGGCATGTGGAAATAAATTGTGGCAACTTGTAGCAAGTGCCATCATATTGCGGGATAAATTTAAGAATGTCATGAGGAATTTCTCTAGAAACAGCCATTTCAATATGTGGGTTTGAAAGAGGTTGTGGAGCTGGGCTTACCGTCGACGCAGGTACACTGTGGAAGGAGCGGTTGTTGTCTGTGGCGGCGTCAATGTTGTCTTCTCCGTCAGATGAGGACAGCACGGCAGGAATCCTCCTGTAGGTGGCAAGTTCTTGGTCGCGCTGGATGGTCCAGTCACTGGTGTTGTTGGCCAGCGTGAGGACAATTATCTTGAAGGAGCGGGCTGGTTCAGGATATTCTCAACAATAGTGGCAGCACAGTTTTGACTGTATGAGGTTATTTGTTGCAGAATAGTCCATGTGGCCAAAATGAGTTCACTGATAACTATGGATGTCAGAGTTGGAAAAATATTCATGTAGGTGGATTAACACCTTACTTATTACAATAGAAAGACAGAGAAAAACAAATTCTGGTTTTGTGGAGGTCACTCTGCTGAGTGCAAAGAAAAAAGTTTGTATATGTTAAGTTCACAAATTCCACTTGCAAAAAGGTTACAAGAATTTAAATGTCACTTGATGAGATAAGGAAGAAACGTCACGTTGAGTTCACAAATTGCACTTGAGAAAAGTTATGATGAATAAATAAATAAATGAAGTTGAGTTCACTCTGTACTTGATTTATTGTTGCAGAGAACAGAGTCAATTGCGGTTGCTGGAGAAGTTGGTCCACAATTATACTTGAAAGTTTCTCATTGGAGAAAAAAAGAAAGTTTGTTCACAATCACGATTGAAGAGTTTAAAAATATTTCAAGAATGGTCTTGCCAAGTTACATGAACGTGAATATTTTTAAACTTTTTTGCAACACTTTACATTTGGGCGCCAGATAAGTAATCAAAACCAACGGTTGCCTTTTTAAAAGGTCTTTTTTAATAGAATTACAGCAATAACCGACATCAAATACAGTAATGAGCTAACTAATCTTAATTGCTAGACCTTATATACTATTACAGATGTTGAGTCAGCTTGTTGGTGGAGACAATAGATATAACTTACAATCAAGTCACATATTTCCTTAGCAGCAGCAACTCTTGTAATCTGATAGTCTTCATGGATTCTTTTGGAACTGTGAGGGAAATTCTCAGAGATTTTGGAAGCTATCACATCTACGTTTTGTGGAATTTTTCCCATTTCATTGGTGAAATCTTCGGTTGCAGATTTTGCTGTTAATGGATTCAAATTTTGTTTTTGCAGAATATTGAAGAGTATATCAACATGAGGGAATACTTTATAGAAAAACTCTAACCAGAAGTTTAATCCAGCTTGTTGAATTTTCAACTTTAAAACTTGAGCCTGGGTCATGGTACTTTTTTGCAAAGAATTTTCTTCTATTTTCTCAAAACATTCAATTAATTATTCCCTGTGCTCATGTACGGTGAGAACTGTCCTGCTTTGGAATCAAGTTGGAGAACCATTTGGGAGTCTCCTGCCCACAATATCACTTGATACATTTGTTCTCTGAGGCGAATGGGAGAAAAAATTTACAATTTCTGATAAGTTGGCAAAAAATATTCTTACTTCTTTATTTTGACTGGCAGCACTAGAGATGACGAGATTGAGTTGATGTGCGTAACAATGGATGAAATGAGCATGTGGATACTCTTCTCTAATCAAAGCTTGCTCATCACAGATGCTCCATCGTAGCTTTGAGAGATGAGTTTATTTTTCTGTTCCCCTATCTTATCATTCAATACATTTTTCAAACAGTCTGTGATGGAAATAGCATTACAACCAATTAGGTTCAAAAATGTCCAAAATCTCTCAACAACCTGCCCAATTTCAAAATGTATCTTGAAATTACCACCAATTGATATTTAGATGAAACATCTGTGATTTCATCTGCAATTAGAGCTATATAGTCAGTATGGGGGATTTCTGAAAGAATGTTCTGATGACATACCTGCAACATACAGTCTAAAAGATTATTTTGAATCTCTTTTGAAGTTCCTTTGAAGATGGTGGTGCTTTTGAAATGCTCATTCAACGCAGAATCCAATGCAGTGGAGAAATTTATCAGCCCTCCAAAAATCCCAGGATTTGAGGAATCAACTGTCTCATAGTGACCACGGAGAGCAAGCTCAAATTCACCACAAAATTTGATGCAGTCAATTATTTTTGAAAGGATGTAGCAATACAATATTCTTCCAAACCAAATCATTGTGTCTTTCAATATTTTATCTGAACGCATTGCTCAATTATTGTCTAATCTCAGTATTTCCTAGCATACTAAAATCAATGCAGGCATTCTTATGGTGAGAAAATTCTTCATGTTTTTTTTATTTTTTGTGATAAATGAACTAAATCATTGATACCTGTCTTTGTCCATGCTGAATCATGACCCTTTGCCAAAATCAAACATGGAAAACAATACAATCTATTGCTGACTTCACAACCACAAATCCATTATTGCAATGATAAATGTTATTATTGAACAAGCAGCAGCGGTTTTTACCTTCAACAATGTAATCTTGTTTGATTTTTACTTTGTGGGTTGGTCTACCATCATGTTTAATTTTACACCTATCCTCAATATTAATAATGGTTGTCTTTAACAAATACTGAACCTTATTCATATTTCTTCATAAAAATGCTGTTACGGTAACACAATAAATTATATTCTCACAATCACTAAAATAAAATGAACTTACTAAAAATACGCATAAATAACTTGCACAAAACAAACTAGAATTTACTATATTCTCCAACACACAAAAGAAATTTACAGAACAAAAAAGCAGTGGAGTCAATTACTATTTTAAATACTTTCACTAAAATAAAATGAAATCACTAAAAATACTCTCAAATACACAAAACAAACTAGAATTTACTATATTTTCCAACATGAGTAAGAAATCTGCATAACAAAAAAAAACAGTGAAATCAATCAAGGTAATTAGAATAGAAAGGTATGAGTCATCAGCATCGTAGCCGGGAGGAAACAGTGAATTTTGACGTCATTGGCACCACAGCTGTTTAGCAAACCTAGAAATTAGGAACTTCGTCTGCTCCTTGTGCGTTTCAATCAAAGTAATTAGATTAAAATCATTTCTGACGTCACGGAAAATATGCACTCTGATTTAAACAGGCTATTATGTTACCACTGCATCATTTTTTTGCAAACATGTGGTTTTTGTTATTAGTACAGAATCTTTTCCCAATTGCATTCAAACTGTAGGTTATATAATTTGTATTAAGCAAAATAAACTCTTGTTATTATATGGTGATTTCAAGAAAATGAGTTCATCATATCGACAATAAAGAGGCAAAAATTTCTATTTCAAAACATTATGGGAAAAGAGGTTACAAGAATAGGTTTGGCAATAGATAGATTGCACGTAAATAATATGAATGTGGGCCGTATAGCTATTGTCAAAAAGTTTTTCAAATAGGCATAGAAAAATCAATTCACAACATCAGCGTTTGGAACCAAGTTGGAACGCACAAGGAGCAGACCAAGTTCCTAACTTCTAGGTTTGCTAAACAGCTGTGGTGCCAATGACATCAGAATTCACTGTTTCCTCCCGGCTACAATGCTGATGACTCATACCTTTCTATTCTAATTACCTTGAAATCAATCGCAATTTTAAAAAGTTGCCATATGAAATTCCCAAAAATGAAATCACCATATGAAATCACCTTAAAACTGACACACTTACTTCTTGTTTGCCGCTTTTTTTTGCTTACTGCCGCCAAAAATTTTCTCAACTGAGCTCTTATGTATGCTTTGGATATGGATGTCTAGCAGTTCATGACTATCAGCTGTAATGCTGTATATTTTACACTTGTATGTGAAAATGTTCTGGCCAGAGATTCCAACAGGATCAATTACAATCTCCTGAAGCTTTCTTGGATTTCTTGGGGTGCTTGGTTCCCATCATATAAATTTTCAATGTTTCTTTCCAGTGGCGGCTCATCCTATGCGTTTAATTGTTCTTTGAACTCCCAGAATTTAATCAACTTCTAATACAATTATAAATTTGCAACTCATACAATTTATATTCAATTATATTTCCAATTTTATAATTGAAGGGCTGAGAATGAAAACAGGCTAAGTGACAATGTCGTTTTATTATGGATTTCTATAGCAGGAGTCGGTATCTAGTGGACACAATATGAACTATGTTGATTTAGTCATTCGTTTTGCCACCAGGGGCGCTATAAACATAGCCGCGTCAAGAGTTGAGAATGAAAACCAGACAAGTGCGCACTTGTCTTGTTTTCATTCTCAGACAAAGCGTCCACTCATGCTTTCTCCTGACAGTTGAGAGATTATGTTCGCCGCCTACAGACACTTTACTTATTGTGTTGTTAATGAGTCGTGGTTAATGTGGTTGTGAGTGGTAACTTTATTTTAACAATGGATAATGATGTGAGTAGTGTATTCAGTGGAATAGACCATCAAAAACCATCAGAATTATACATCTTTATACTTTTTACGCCATTTTTCTGATAAAATACGGGATTAAGAGTTATTGAAGTCAAATGACATCGTAGAGAATTTTCTTCTATACAATTTGAGCACAAAATCGTATTTATAACTTGAAACTTTCACAATTTAGAATCAAATTTCTAAGATTAAAATAGTAAGGAAAAACGGAAAAAATGTTTTCCATTTTTTGTTGGTATCAATAAAATTGACTTTAGATGTTAGAACTCAAGATTTTTATATATCAAACGATAGAGGAGACTATGTTCTACAATTTGAGCCCAAATGCAACTTTCTACCATCAAAAATTTTCAAGATTGACGCATTTCAACCCAGAAATTTAGTGTTTTTCCGGTATATAGGAATAAGCTCAAAGAACTTAGGTGAATGAAATTCTTCAATTTTGTCCGAATTGAACATATAGTATATGAAATAGAACCGCCTTTTGAAGCTGAAAACAATGAGCTATAGTTTATTTATTCATTTTTTTGCTGCAGATGATGCCCATATAAGTATTCAAATTTACTTGTGCATGGGTAATGGAGTGTGCAAGGGTGATTTATGAGGTGCATAAACGACCATGCCTCCGGTGGGATTCGAACCCACGACCGGGTAGCACTAGCGGACTGAAGGTTGTAACGCCCCAGACCACTCAGCCAACCCGGCCGGCAAGCCGGATTAAGATCAGTTCACTTTTACGAAAATTATTTAGGGATGTCCTTAGATTATTATCCTTGAAGGGTCCTTTACACATTTTTTGGTTTTCTTGGAATAACGTTAAAACGAAGCGTCGGACGAAAAAACTTTCTGAACCTTTTTTAGTTAATAAAATTTGCAAGAGAATGGTGGTAGAATCATTTCTTGATTTTCACTGGAAACCGAGTTACGATTTTTCAAAAAATAAGTTAATTTTCAAGAAAAACTATAATCGAGTATTTTCAGTTTTCTCTTGCTCAGATCTTTTGACATATTCCTTTGAGTTGTTCAATTCAAAATCCCTCTGGGGATAATTTTGTCCTCTACAATTTGAGACCAAGTAGACCTTTCTCCCTTGTATAGTTTTTGAACTAGAGCAATTAAAAGATATCCTTGTATTTGAAAAAACCTATTTTGGGGGGAAATGGTCTCCAAAAAAATTCATAACGGGCTTGTATTGATATTTTCTCTGGTAATAATGTCTTTCAGATCAACTTCTAGCAGATAAGCTACTCACCGACCTGAATTTAGGTTATGTTCAATATTAAGGACCCTTCAAGGATCATAATCCAAGGATACCTCTACCTATTGTAAAAGTCATTGGATCTCAACAAACCATATCTCATTCTTTTCAGCTCATCAAGGCGGTCTAAATTCATATATCATATGTCAAATTCGGTCAAAATTGTGGAAAATAACTTCTGAGAGAATATTGACTTTTCCATCATATACCAGAAAAATCCCTTTTTTTGCTTACAAATAAGTATATTTTCGAAGTCCTTCGTTAAAAAATAATAAAAATACATTAAAAATGTAGCTAAATTCTTCCTCTTCAATCTCCTATAAATAAGTTTTATGGCATCACGCATTTGAAATAGTTGCATCCACTTAAATAAATGGTGAAATTCAAAACATCTATTTTTTAATGAATTGTCAATCAATCAATAGCCTCTAAATCAAGAATGGAGCAAGATTAAGTCACGTATTTGGGCTCAAATTGTAGAGAAAGATTAGTTCTACATGCTCAATTGTCTCATTGACATTTTGAATTACTTTGTTCAATTACAATATGATTGAAAAGTGAAATGAGTAGAATTATGGACCATTCTTTACCTTATAAGAACTAATATTTTTTCCTCCTATTAAACAGATAATTGTAGTAATATTATATGCAAATGAGAGATAAAATTGTGTTTAAAAATTGAAGATATTGATAATTCTTTATCATCAAGAGCTTTGAAGATATACTCATTTGTAAGCAAGAAAAGACATTTTTTTGGTATATGATGGAAAAGTCAATATTCTCTCAGGAGTTATTTTCCACTATTTTGACCAAATTCGACATATGATATATAACTTTAGACCGCCTTGATCAGCTGAGAAGAATGAGATATGGTTTGTTGAGATCCAATGACGTTTACAATAGTTAGAGGTATCCTTGGATTGAGATTTCTTGAAGGGTCCTTAATATTGAACATAACCTAAATTCAGGTTGGTGAGTAGCGTATCTGCTAGAAATTGATCTGAAAGACATTATTACCAAAGAAAATATCAATACAAGCCCGTTATAAATTTTTTTGGAGACCATTTCCCCCCAAAATAGGTTTTTTCAAATACAAGGATATCTTTTAATTGCTCTAGTTCAAAAACTATACAAGGGAGAAAGGTCTACTTGGTCTCAAATTGTAGAGGACAAAATCATCCCCAGAGGGATTTTGAATTGAACAACTCAAAGGAATATGTCAAAAGATCTGAGCAAGCAAAAACTGAAAATACTCGATTATAGTTTTTCTTGAAAATTAACTTATTTTTTGAAAAATCGTAACTCGGTTTCTAGTGAAGATCAAGAAATGATTCTACCACCATTCTCTTGCAAATTTTATTTACTAAAAAAAGGTTCAGAAAGTTTTTTCGTCCGATGCTTCGTTTTAACGTTATTCCAAGAAAACCAAAAAATGAGCAAAATTTTCCAATATGGCGGCCAAAAAAACAACTTTCCGACACGAGTTGGGAGTGGGATTTTTTACACATTAAATAGGAGGGTGTCAGCTACAATTTCTACCATGAAACAACTTTGTTGCAATTAGTTCCACCTCCAACCCTAGAATGACTTGACTATTTCTACTGCAAATAGTCCAGATTTTGAGAAGTGAAATAAGTATTCTGCTGAGGAATGATCCATATAGACTACTAGACACCACTTTGAATATTGTTATTACTTCTTATGTATATTTTAGTATCTAAATATTGACAAAAACCACCTGTAGCTCAATATGGAGGAATTTCATTCTTGGAAAAGTGATCCTTAAACTTCCAAAAATAGGTCAAATATTAATATCGATACTTCATTAATATTGATGTCCCTTTCATACTCGCCTAACTAGGGATTTGAGCAGAGTTATCAGAGAGGGGTCCAATAGTTTTATAAGTTACCAATACTTCATACTCGATTAAGAGATCAGTCAAGAGTGGTTAATTTGTTATTAACAGCCCACAGCCTACAATGCTAATCCACTGCCATACAAATTTCCTACTATCAACAGCATCCACTTGGCAATTTAATGAATTTGAGTCTGAAATTTGAGTCAAAGTAGAAGCAAGAAGCCCTTTCTTCATATTTGAGTCCAATACGAAATCAGGATTACGCTACTTGATTCCATCCTGCAATCTGGTTGGCCTGAGGGCTGAGTGTATGTGGCAGTACTGAATTTATTTATGTATTTATTAACAATATTGAAATACAGTAGGATTGAAACACAGACAAAGTCCAAAACGTCTCTTCTTCCCATTCTTTGTTAAAATATTCAAAATAGAGGTTATGTCCACACTTAAAACTTAAATTTTACACAAATTTCAACTTCTGAAGGTAAAAAACAATGAAACCGTAATTTAGAATTTGGAAGGTTGTTACATAAATAAAAAGAACCAAAACACGTATAACATTATTTAAAATATTAATTTTCAATTCAAATTTTCAAACCTAAAATAGATAGACTTTCATGAAAATTGATACATCAGCTGAATAATAGGCAAGTCTTTATTATTGGAACTAAACCCCTTTCAGAAGATGAATTTTCGCCTGGGTTCAATAAACTTGGTTGTAGTTCACTATCAAGGCTCATATTTGCCAACTTCCTCAAATAACGTTCTGAAAAATTCCCCAATTTCTTTGATGTTCTATTTTTCCAGACTTTCAGTCATTTACAAAGTTGATAGGAGAAGAAGCTCACAATACTTTGATAACTCAAGACAAAAAATGTGATTTCAATAAAAAATTTTATTTCAAGCACAAAAATAAATGACAATTATTTGTCTGCGGGACAATCGAAATGTTGAATTGTTTTGCAGGATGAATATGGTACTGGTGTTCAAGCAATTTTAGTCAGCGCTTATAGGCAGCTTCAGTGAAAGCGGTAAAATAGCACTTCAGAATTCGTATATCAAGTAAAGCATGAGTGAGAGTGTCCTAGCTGAATAAAGAAGAAATTGCAACGCTCAAATAGGACCCTCTCATGCGTACGGTATCTATAAAATATTTCGCGACCGAGCAAGTTTGCGTCGTTCAGGTTGAACTGAGCGCTAACTGACACAAAGTCAAGGCGTTGTAACAAGCCTAATAGTTGTGCCTTGATTTTGAAACTAAAATAAACCCTCTACATTGTTAGTGAAAGCTACAAGGTGAAGAAAAAAAAATATCAAAGGCTTACAAATTTCCAGGCCCAAACACTTTGTAGAATTTAATCAGTATTTTTTATTTAATTTAATTTCATGTGGACTTCAAATGAGTAAGTGATCTTAATGCAATTAATCAGAAAACTTTGACCTTAATCAAGGGTGTGGTGATCAGTTTAGCCCTGGTGTATGTAGTTTTGTAGTCTGATATAATTCTTGTTACTCTTAAAAATAATAATGTTTGTTATTCTTATATAATGAATTGACATTCGGAGAGTGAAATGAAGGACTTTTTTTAATTGAAGTGAACTCAATGAAATTCCATAAATAGTTTATTCAATCAAATTAATTGAAAATGTGAAGATTTTAAATTTTAGATCGTTATTCTTGTTTATTATGATGTTGAATGTAATCGATTGGAGTGTATATGTAAACCGAGCTTATTGCAACTCGTTTGTATGAGCGTGAGCTTGAAAATTTATTTATTTTATTATTTCAAGGGTTGAACAAATTTATTTTTGAATTTTACATTAGAAGTTTTTAAATCTTCAGAATTTTATAGTGATATGATTTTTTGGAAGCATAGTTTGAGTCTATTTGTGACTGATTGATAAAATCACTTCTCAATTCTTATTTCTCATTCATTTACCATTCTTTATCTTTTGTAATTGTATTGTATTCTATGAGTATACGATTTGGTAGACTATTGTTTTGTCAGTAGAATAAGATACTTGTCACTTGCAATTGCCTATATTTTGTGTTACTAATTTATTATTCGTTAGAAAATACTGTGCAGTCAGCACAAAACCCGATCGAATTCCAAGCACAGTCAAATAACGCATCCGAATAGGCTGAGGCCGCACTGCCGGAGGGTAGAGGGTAGAGGGTGAAGGGTAGATGGTAAATCTATAGAACATACACACCATCCATAGTAATATCGTATAATAGAGCCTGGAGGGTAGAGGGTAGTTGGTAGCTTCAACCAATTACCCTCTACCCTCCACTCTCCAGGCTCCAGCCTTCAACCAAGTAATCCTAGCACCATTCTGTTTTTGAGTTTCTACTTCCCATATTTAAGAATTTTTAGGTTATGTTCTCACTTGCAACATGGAAGAGGAGCTGATAGCGGCATGCTTAAACAAAAATACAAATAAAAAATAACTAAATTTACTATTTTTCTCACCAATTTAATTGATTCGAATTTATTGATTTCAAACAAATTAAAAACGTTTGCAGTAAACTTCTCATCGTTTTATAGCTTAGGCTACATCGTCGTTGTGCCTAACTGTAGAAATTCATGTCTTATCTGCGCAAACACCTGCTTTATTAATAAATATTATTATTATTAAATATCAATAAATTAATTAATTTATTCCATCAAAAAGAAACCTGTTCATACAATAATCATTATTCCATTGTAGAAACAATTATAATAACTCCGTTAAGTAATAAGTTGTTTAGAAAGATTGATTGAGACGATAAAGCATATGGATCTGCTTCTCGGTATTGTCATTGAATCGTCAATGGGAAAACTCTATCTATTATATTATATTCTTGTAGATACATTTATCCTCTACAAACATTATACAAGTTTAATCATGTTTTGATCGAAATGAAGCAGTATTATTGAAAATTCTGAAGTCAGGTCTATTCTAGAAGTCATTCAAGTTGATGATTCAGTAGTTGAATTTTCGGGAATTTCAGGTCAAATAGACGATAGATCATACTTTAAATCAAACATTATCATATATGAATCCATTCACTACAAATATTGACCAATAACAATCACGATAATTTCTAAATAAAGTTACATTCTTCAAAATTTCGAATGTCTCATCGCTAAATATTTTCAGTTTGAATCGTCTGAATAGCTAAGTTACATGAATCCCTGCTAGGTGGTGCTAGTGAGGCTGGTGATAAAAAAGTCTCTGAATCTTCATAGAAACTGTCCGTGAAATTCTTGTTTAGTGGCTAATATCAAATTGTATAAGATAATATGCAATATATAATGATATAAATATATTTAAAATCATATATTATAATAAAATAATAATGAAATTAATATTAATAAGACAAATATTGTGGTTAAAATGTTGTCAATATTTGAGAATTTCAAGATGGCGGCCAAACACTATCGGAACCATCTACCCTCCAGGCAATCTACCCTCTACCCACCGTCAGCCTTAGAGATATGCTTTTCCACAAAAAACAATAATTATATAGAAAGAATGAACCATTTAACCTAATTCTGGTACCGTATAGGATTGATTGGCCTCACCTTGAAAATTCATGAGCATTTTAAAAAGTCACTTTAAACTTATCAAAAAATTCATATGCACTGCATACCGAACTGCAAACTTGTATTTTATTGTTGAGAAGATGAATCGAAATTTTATTAATATTGAGTTACGGTAATGGAATAAAGACTTATAATTTTTAAAATAGGATTATTATTCCTCAACTTCTTTTTTATCTGGCTCTACAGTCCTGAGTGAACCTTGGCCTTCTAAACATAAGAAAATACAATACTTGATGGATTTAAGTCCACAGACAATTAAGTTCAAATTTTTTCGATGAATTTCCTGTTTTGCCGGTTTGTGAGTGCTCAATTAATTTAAAACTAACTTCTTTTGCGCAACTGAATAAAACTTCGACTTTCAGCGGTCGAATTATCCTTTTATTTATTTCAAGATCGTCATTTGATCGGCTATTAATCGAGTTGATTTGATTTTTATGGTCCAGTCCTAGTAATTGAAAACAATGAAATGAAATTCAGTTGACATGTTGATTGTATTGATATTCATTTAACTCATCTAGCCTAATTATATGACCATAATGGCATTTATTCAGTTTTCAGTCTATTGCGAAAAGCGTGAATTATGGACATTGAAGTTCAATTTATCTACAAGAAATTACAAATGAGAATTATTATATAAAAACAAGATTTGAAGCAAAACTTCGGTTCAAAAAACTTTATTCTCTATGGAACTGACTTTGAAATTGTTTCATTAATTGTTTTAATTGATGTTTGTCAATGGAAATTTAAAACGATCTAGTATTTTTTGTCAAACTGTTGCTCTTTTAATGCTAAGAATAATCGTAGACTGAAAAATAAGTTCTGTGATTTGTAAACTTTACCATTGCTTAAGTTGAATGAGAATGTCTACAATCGTTCGCAGGCATCTTTTTTGACAGCTATATTTTAATATAAATTTATTTTTCCATATTTTATATTCTGTAATCGTTATACACTTATCTGATTTATTTTTCATTAAAAACTATATTTTTATATCAGTGTCTATTATCTTTGCTCTCTCTCAAATTTATCTTCTATTATCTTTGTTTTCTCTCTCAAATTTCTTCCAATGAACGAAGTGAGGATTTCAAGCTCAAACCTACAGTGATGTGGAAAGCAAAAAGGGACCAGTTGTCGGAAGAGCAAATTATTCAGGGCAGGCAGTAATAGTCCATAATGGTCCATGAAAAAAATTTAATGTAATGTAGTGTTTATTGGTTTCATTTTAAAGAGAATTTCCTCCTCTTCATTTTTATGTATGAATCATTCCTTAAATAATACCGATTATTGAGGAAAAAGACTGATTGAATAAGAGAAAACTTCAAATGCGTTTTTCGCAAAACCCACAATTTCCTGTTTTTATATTTGAATAGGCATAACTCAGTCATTTTTCAAGATAACAATCAAAAAAAATTTTTTAATGTTCATTATGGTCTCCTTTATTGAGGAAAAATGAGATCTCAAATTTGATTTTCTGAGACAACTGGACCCATTTTGCTTTCCACATATGGTGATCATTTATTATGTTAACTGTTCATACCCCTTGATGAACATACCACACAGTAAAAGTTAGTCTAGTTGACTACACTTCTATTTTATTCATTACAACATTATTTAATTAAGATATTTGTCAATGACTTTTTTCAAACTGTCATCTTTTCGAGATGTTGATCTGTCAATCCATCCTGAGATTTGTTAATCTACACATAAAACACAAAGTATAACGTAAAATGACAATAGACATAATATTAAAATGTTAAATGTTTAATTCTTATTGTAAATGATTTGGGAACAAAAAATTCAATATATTCCATATTAAATTTTATTATAAAAAATAGTACATTATTACAGTTGATAGATTTTAACTTAATATAAATATAAGTAGAAATTGATCTAATTCAGCAAATATTCATTCTACCATAAAAATTATAAAATATATTTATTAAAGAAAATTATTACTTTATCTTTTGAACAATTATGATTAATGTATGTTCTATCACAGACAGTCTTTAAAGATCAAATACAGTAAGCTTACTGGTATTCCTAGTAGAATGGATGAAAGAAAGATAAGGATGCTTTTCCTTATTGTTTGAAAAAAAACTTATAAATATTCAAAGGAACATCCAAAATTAAAATTAAATTTTCAATCCACTTTGTCTACATTTTAAAAGTATTCTACCTCTGATTAAACATGAGGCGATTCAATGCAAGGCATGAATTTTACAATTCAAATAATACTTTTATTGTAAGTAATGCTATCAAGAGTTTGTGCAGATAAGGGTTTAAAATGTAAGAACTTCTCATTGAACTCTACACAACAAAAATTAGACGACTGGATTCTCTCTCTCTTTCTTTCTTTCTCAAAGAAAGAGAGGAAAATATAAACCTTGATTGTATTGTACTAAATGGTACATTTTACATAATAAAATTCTTATTCTTATTGCACTCCACCGCTGGGATCAGAGATGGAATGTCCGTAGAAAATTCATAGGTGGTGTAGCCTATATTATTAAAACTTTGTTGAGAATCTTGACTGTTCTTCATCAACAGAAAATGCTAAATTAACGTGTCCATTTTCAGACAAGTTATAATCGCTATTGCTGTGTAAACCAATTTCACTAATATTGGACACATTTATTTTGTCATTTTCATACTTAGAACTATTGAACAATGGGAAATGTCGATCAGTTTTCAAATCTCTTTCAACAGCCAGGTACTTTTTACTGGATTTATCAATATTATGTCGCCAGCGTCTCAGTTTTTTGAACATGATATATTGAACGACAACACTCTCAAAGAACACAGAGGATAAAAAGTTAATACCAACCAACAGTAACACCATAGGTGGAAAATCAAATTGCTTGGGAAACTCTAATTCTAGAACATCTTTTATCCATTCAGCTGGATGAAGTGTGATGTATGTGCATACAATGGTCATTCCTAGTATGGCAGAGAAGAAAATTTTATTTCTGTAAATTGGTTCTCTGTATGGAGCTCCTTGAGAAAATATAAAGGCTAGAATTATGTACTGGAATTGAGATAATGAGAATACTGCATAGTTTTCATAGCATTTGTAGTAAGTTGGGTCTATGTAATGGAACGGTGTAAACCATGGATAAAGATGCACCACATAGAAAGAAAGGCATTGGAAGGCGAACATGATGACAACTTGCATTGTAATGGAGGTGAGAGCAATGGCCGAGAACACACTAGTCAGAGGTGCAGCTGCCACCAGTTGACCAGAATAAGCTGGATTGCGTCCAAACGAAAGAGCAAAGTTCAAACTAAGACATATGTCTATGAAAAGGAACTGATTTTGTGTCAAATTACTGTCTATACTGTACAGTATTATAGTTGACAAGAACTCAGTCAAGCTGTATAACACCATGAACTTGAAGACTCCGAACGATGTGACTAGAGCAGCTCTGCACTCTTGTATCACTCGGGGCACACACGAGATGTCTGCTATTTGCGATGTGAACGGTGATGCCACTGATGATTCAGCCTCTGACAATGATATACCAGTATGAGCTGCTTTCAAAGCTCCACAATCATTAGCCCCATCTCCACACATTGCTGTAAATGAAAATAGTTGTGTGATTCAACAATACAATACTATATAGTCCAGTCAATGAGTGTTTTTTAGAGGAAAAAAACATATGAGGCTAATTTTTTCCCCATCGATTACCATCACATAGACAAGTGTTCTGCCAAAAGTCCTGACCCCTACCCCTCTTGCTTCCCCCCAGCACCCCCTCGAAGTTTTCATTTGCAAGGGGTTCTTAAATTGAATGTATTTCAGCAACCATTAAAGATAAGAAGTCAAATTTTTTTCATAGAATTTCTTTATTCCATGTCATTACCATTATACTCTAGCTCTTGTGGTTGAAAAGTTATAAATCGAAGAATTAAGAAAGTCCCTCAATTTCTGTCTAAAATTTCTATTATTTTTCGAATAAAAGTTTTACGAGATTGTTCTGCTGAAAAATGTCCCGTATAAAACTTGTAGAGCTTTTTACGAGCTACATTTCTATGTATAATAGTTGAAATTTTAATAGAATCTAAGGGGGGTAAAAGTTCGATAATATGCGATAAACTCCCCTTGGCATGCTAAAATAACACGATTTGATGAAAATTCATTTGAAAATAATACATTTGGGAGAATTCTTATGAAGCTGATTTTTTCCACATCAATAACTAGCATACAGACAAGTGTTCTGCCAAAAGTCCTGACCCCTACCCCTCTTGCTTCCCCCAGCACCCCCTTAAAGTTTCCATTTGAGAGGGGTTCTTATATAGAATTTATCTCAGCAACCATCCAAGATGAGAGAACGAATTTTTTTCATTAGATAGAAAATTTAATTTCCTACATTTCATTCCATTGATAACATTCTCTAGCTTCAGTGGTTCAAGAGTTGTAGAAGGAAGAATGAAGGAAACCCCTAGATTTCTGTTGGAAAATGCATCCCTTTTCAAATAGAAGTTTACAGGATTGTTCTACTGAAAACGTCTAAAAACTTGTAGAGCTTTTTAAGAGCTACATTTTGACGTATGGGAGTTGAAATTTTTATGGAATTTAAGGGGAGTAAAAGTTCGATAATATGCGATAAACACCATATCGCATGCTAAAATTCGTCCATTTGAGGAATATCGTTCGGAAATAATACATTTGGGAGAGAATATGAAGCTCATTTTTTCCACATCGATAACCAGGATATAGACAAGTGTTCTGCCAAAAGTCCTGACACTTACCCCTCTTGTTTCAACCCCCACCCCTAACCATGCCGAGATACATACTATATGAGAAACCCTTGTTAATAGAGACCGATGGGTACGCGGGGGGAAAATAAATATAAGAATAAGTTCAAAATTATAGTTATAAGAATCTTCCTATTACTAGATTTATTATGGACTATGTTCATTATAATTTATATAATATAACACTAACTTATCTTTAATATTATAAAACATCATAAACAAGTACGGTAGAGAAAATATTGTCCTCTTTTTCCAGGAGAAAAGAATATCCATTAGAGAGTCCTGCATTCTGTAGTTTTCAAACATTTTTTAATGGCTTTTGCTTCGTAATATCAATTTTAAAAGTATTATTTTAAAGAATAACCTACTGAATAAAAACATAGGGTGCTTGAATTTTTTTCTCATAACAATAATTTCTCGCATGTACCGATCTGTTTATATTACTTCAATCTAGCTACAAGTTGAGAAATTGCTGGCTTTAAGAAATGCAATTTCTTGACACCATGGTATCCTGAGGTTTTAAAATGCAAGTAACAAAATGACAAAATAGAACATTTTGCACAGAATACATAATAGAATGGATGACATAGACCTAGACCTACTTCTAAATTAGTAAAACACGCTTTTTACGCTACCTAATAATTTTTGTGAGAACTGAAAAAATGTCTCGTTCCTTACCCACAAAATATCCAAGCTGTTGAAGATCCTGAATGAGCTGTTGTTTCTGATCGGAGCTCATTCTAGCGAATACCGCTCCTCTGACACATAACTTTGGAATGAGATCAGGCCTCATATCCCTGATTATCTCCCAAGACTTCCCAGTGACAGCTAGTCGGTAGTTGAGAGCATTAACCATTGACAGTCCTAACTCGTAATCAGTGTGTTTGCCCGATACGTTTGGCATCTGAAAAATAATGTTGTTTATTCATTTATCTACTATTTATCAATCTAATGTCAAACATACATTGGGAAGAAAGAACAGGCATAGCCCTTAGTATTTCTAACACAATTTTAATCAAAATATTGTATAAACGTTCAGGTTTCAAAGAAATGATCCGGAAGTGATAAATTTGTCAATTTCGAATTTTAAAGGTTGAGCCGAAAAACACAAAATAATTCAAAACTTTCATGAAAATATAAAATTTAATTTGCAAACTTGGAGCCGAATATTACACATCATTTCAAAAATGAATGACATACAATAATAGTCTATTCGAAAATCCGATTTAAATTACTGGAAAATTAATATCTATGTCAGCACCTTTCACACCATCCGACTGAAAGTTTTGTTCAGAAATTCAATTCAAAAATTTATTTATATTTTCTAAGGCTGTTTTGGAAGGAGGAAATTTGAGTGAATTAGCATTAGAGGGCTAATCGCGAAAACATCTTTTTGATAAACTATATAAAATAAAAATTATAGTAGGCTATAACTTATTTTTGAATGTGTTTCGTTCAACTCACCGATGCTTTAGCAGGTACTGTTAGTGACATACAATTGATAAATGAAATGGTGGGCTCAGATTTCATGTCTTCCAATTCAGCTACCACTTCGATGATTGCTTCGTTGCTAGAAATTATTCCGCATTCCTTGGCAACACTCACTGCAGTCAATATGTTATCCCCTATAAGACAAAATTTTTTTTAAAATGAGAAAATTAACAAAGTTCCTCCAACTCAGTTCACAAAACAAACTCAAATGTTATAGGTACCAATTCTATATTAATATAATAATGATATCCATATTTTATTCAGTATTATTTAATTAATAAAATTAATAGTAATGAATTTCCAATAAGTAGATATTAAATTCATCAGTATTTTTCTTAAGGATCCTATATTTAAATTCAATATAAACGTTTTTAAAAGGAGGAATTAGCTGCTCACAGTGGAACTAGCAGCAACTGCTATCTAGGAGAAATTCAAGTGCGGGAGATTGCAAAAATAACCGCAAAATAACCACATTAAGACTAAATTTATTAATTATTATTACTGACGAGCAACTAAAAGAATAAATTGGTGATTGATGAGAAGGAATGACCTACTCAATGCTCGAATGAAGAGGAACATAATCATTTCAAAGGTAACCACAATATTCTAAGCACTTTTTAATCTATTTACACATTATCTAATTTTTGTACACAATTATCATTCATATTCTTATTCAAACAAAACATTTCCAAGGATTTTGTAGAATAAATAAAAAATTAGTTCCATGTTAAGCTACTCAAGGAATCGGTTAACATAGGATGGAGAGATCCAAACATATCTTTTCTCATTCCATTATTGAAATGTCAATGTTAGTTGAAATATTTCAAGCCCTGTTTAATTCATTTCCACGTAGATCCAGGCCTAAATATTTTATCTATCATATCATTTTCAACATTAATTATTGGATAGTATAAATTTAATATCGATTTCATAGTCATATTTTCTAATATAAATTTGATTGATAGCTCTCACCTGTAACCATAACAATTTTCATTTGTGCCTTTTTCAAGACATCAATAATACTGATAGTTTTTGGCTTGAGTCTGTTCTCAAGTATAATGAGACCACAGAAACTCAAATCTTTCTCCAAATCATTTCTGTGCATTGTCTGCAGTTTAGAATGATCTATATCTTTCAATTTCCGCTCTCCCAGGGCTATCACTCTATATCCTTGTTCCGTGTACGTTTGCAGTATGGAAGGTAAGTTCTCAGGTACTGGAAATCAATTGCATAAAATTAATCACAAAATATTTTTTCATCATTTTGTATTGGTACAATATTGTAGCCTACTCATAATTTCATCAGTGGAACCTCCTTTTTCATCCTGATTTTATGCCAAAAGTACAATTTGACCACAGCACAATCACATAGATACGGCCACCCCGTCTTTCGGAAGAGACGATAAGCCGTCGGTCCCGACTACCTGAAAAGTAGTCGTCATCTATCATCCATTTCATTACCCACGCACAAGCCTATGAGCTCATGTGGGCTTCACCCTCATAAACAAACAAAAAATAGTTTAGCTTTATTAGAAAAGAAAATCTGATTTATTTTTTGTGATTCTATCCCCTGACTCAATCTAAAGTTGACTCGTTTTTTTACTCTCCTGATTAGAGTTCTGTGAATTATTATGCGACATTTATGGTAACTCACTTTTTATATATCTTATCCTGTACTGTATCATTTGATACCTTTTCAGCAAAGGTGTAATTTTAACTTTGCTGAAGATCTTTCAAAGTCTTCAAAAATATTCATTTGTCAGGTAACTTGCAATATACTCGAATATCTATCTTATTATATATACTGGAATATCAATGATTTATAAATGTTAACCAACCAGATTCGGGCAGAGACAGTGACTGAATCATCTCCGGAGATCCTTTGCAGTAGACCACTAGGTCATCACATCCACCTCTTTTCGTTACAATACTCATTCTTTGCAAAGTTGAGGAGAATTGAAACTGATGAATCAATGCTATTTCCATCTGAAATTATACAAAAATAAACTTTTCAACCATTTTCTAGATGAAGAAATCATAATTCGATGATAATATCATAATAGTTTTGTTATATTATTATATGCCTTATATTATTCGAGAAGGAGAAGCAACTGTTCAATGAAATATAACTTACCATCCTTAACAACCAAATATATAAAGCCTTTAGCGAACTTATACATTAATACTAAATTCAATCAGGTTTTTATCAGATCAATCTCTAGAAGACAGACGACTATGAAGACATAGCCTACCGTAATGTAATAAAGTGAACATTCACGCAAACAAATCTTGCAATAATCACTGTTAGGCCTACCATAATCAATTTTACCAGATAGCAATTTTATTATCTCCGCTGGAAGTCTCCTAAGAAGAATAGCTAAAGCAGAAAGAATAATTTCGAGAAATAATATTCGTACTCACATAATTATTTGGAGAGTCTTGTGGAGGTTTCACTATGGCATGTACCGGGCTATGAGGAATCGACGATGTAACCGATTCATCTATTTCTTGGTATATCCATTTAGTAGATTCCATCATCTGAAATTTTAATCAAGTTCACAGGCACAGCCCACAAAATTTCTTGATTTATATCACTCATAGCAAAAGGTTTCAAACATCTTGATTATCACATAATAGGCCTATCACTGAAATTTATTTATGAAGCTTCATACAGTTTCCAGTTTTTGTTTCTTAGTTGGGTTCAGTTGTTTTTGAGTGATTGATTCCAATTATTATTGATGGATGAGCTTTTAGTTTTTGATCGATTCATGATTTTTCATGAATAAAGTCTCCATCCATGGGCGATTTCGTGAGGTCTACTGTTCACATAACTACTAGTATTGTACGAAAGATTTATTCATAACAATACATTAATTACTACTTCTAGTATTGAACGATGTCAGTGATAAATAATAATAACCTATGATATAATAATTTCATTTGTGAAATGAAATATTTTACATATTTCCACAATTATTCACATGCCGTACCTCTTCATTCTTTCCCAAGTTAAGAATAGTTGGTAGAGGTGGTAGAGGTGCTCTACCAGGTTGGTAGAGGTGGAACCGAGCAGCGTCTCCGATACTTCCCGGAGTTTAGTACAGAAATTAATGCATCCGTCTCTCAGCATGAGATACAGCTGGAAGGGGCAGCAAAGAAGAGACCAACAAGGGGAGAAGAAGGAGGCATTCTGTTCACTTATGCTAGTGAAACTTATAATAAGTGAGTACTTGTTTTTTTATGACACCTGAAGGCATTTATTTACCTCCCTCCTTTGCGCTATTTTCGAATCACCCTATAGAAAGATGTTTGGAGAAGTCAGATTGTTTTGAACTCGAATACTTCACAATACAGAGACTCGATGGTTACAATTATAATCACATAGTCTCTATGAGTAACACTATGATTTCTCACACTATCATTTTTAATAAATATGAAAGGGTTTTTCTGAATTCATCATTTCCCGTTTATCATAGACAACTATATTAATTCCAGTAGCAAACTTCGCTGCGTATCCGGCTTATGCTCGAAATTTATTTTCTATATATTGTGTAGTTTCTATATTTATATTGATACATTGAACTATAATGTGGAACTACAGTATAAAATTAACTCATGCTCATGGAATTGCTAATATAGATTAGCAATTTTTAATGGGAAGAACATGCTGATATGAAGCAACTCTTGTAATATCTCTGCTTATAAAGTTTCAACTTTTTTAGTTCAGATCTGAATTAAAATAAAAAAATGCGATTGCTGGGAACACGTCCATATCGATCAAGGATTGGGCTATTCCAAAATCCTTGGAATGAGTTTTTTTCTGATACCTATGTTGAACTCGAGTCTCTAGTCTCTAAGTCTCTAGCAGGTTTAGAACCCATTTGAAGGCATCAAATCCGTATTTTAAAGAGAAAAAACCATACAAGTGGCTACTGAAACAGTGGCCTCCTACTGGTGTTTTTCCTTTAATATTAAAAGCTTAATGCCTATATCATATTTGCTACTTTCTTGAAGCTGTCTCAGTTGCTGCTTTAGAAAGTGGTCATTATCTCTCATTCAATTCTGCTGGTTCATGACCATAATGCATTTATTAGTGTTTAATACTTCTCATTATTTTTTGCAGGATGTGTTCAGATCACCTGGCCAAGGGAGGTGGATGTAGGCCATAAAATTGAAGCGACAATATCCACATGGCTTGCGCAGCAAGGTTTGGCTTGCTCGAAGCAGTGAGTTTCTTCTGGCTAGTCCTTGCTTGGATTTGAAGATCCAAGCTTATGCTTAAAAATATAAGTCAAATAAATCATATGATTGCAATTGAAAGCATATGTTATAACTCATATTCACACCAAAATCTAGGTTTTTAAAATTTTCTCAAAAATTGGATTATTATTAAAATTATCTTCATTTAATATTTTGTCGCCATTCAACTTTTCCCCTTTATATATTTGGAATTCTTCTTTTACATTCAATTTAGTATTTTTGCTTCCAAAATTCAATATTACCAAATTTGTTTTTATAAAACTAGATTTTGGTGTGAATATGAGTTATAACATATGCTTTCAATTGCATGATTTATTTGACTTATATTTTTAATCTTATTTATTTATTTCATTACTATTTTTATCCACATTGAGAATGGGCTTATGTCCCGAAACATGTATGTGTTTTTTTTATAATTTTAAAGTTTTCAAAAAAGGGTGTTTGATTTTTATTTATTTTTCAATGAAGTAGAATTTTTGTCATTCAGGCTACAGTTCTAACAAAAAATATCAATTTTTATAGATATGTACTTGACATTACAACCATTCAAATGCTTACATACATTATTCCTGGAAGCTGTGAGCTGTGAGATTTTCATGGGAGCATGGAACGTCGAAGCACTGTATGTGACTTTTTCTTATGGGGCTATTTATACTGATAGTGAAAGTGGCTCATTCTATTACCATGTAATGTTATGAAATGAGAATATAAAATATGAGCAACGACCTTCAAGTGAATGTTTTCTCAGGTGAGTGTTTATTTTGATAAAATAAGGCAAGATGAGAAAATGACTCCAGCTTGGTCAATATTGGTTAAAAAAATATTGATTGGGCTTAAATTGAAGGTCAGAATGTTTCCTACGCTTGAGACAAAATCAATAATTTTCAAACAATATTGATCAAGCTGGAGTCATTTCCTCTATGAGTGGTTCAACTTTGCAAATACAGCATTTGACATACCTTTTTTGGTCTCAAATGTGCTCTGATTGTTTGAAATAATTATTCAGTAGCAAATTATAAAGGAAAATCAATATAAACTTGAAAAATTGCGAAAAAATAAGCCTATTGGATGAAATTTGGGCAAAATTTTGGTGTATTCCTACAACAAGCTTCCATTGTTTGTTAGCATGTTGAGAAATATTGAATGAATGCAAATAAATAAATAATTTTATTAATAAAGACATCAGGTAAAAAACCCATTTTGCCTCCTTCACACAGTACAATATAGTTATTTGTATATCAGTACGCAAAGAGTGATTTTGCTGCATCAAGAGAAACACTTACGCACGAGCCGCAGGCCGTATTACACATTAAGTTTTTCCATACTATCATATTGAATGTGAAAGGTTGAAATTAAAATTAAAATAGTCATCTCAGTTATTTATCATTGAATTTTGACAAATCAGGCACCATTTTATTCAGAACTAGCCGGCAGGCTCGCTTTGCTCGCCTTCTCCGCCTAGCCAGGGGGCTTCGCCCCTGGACCCCCGACAGTATAGGCAGTGTAAGTGAGACAAACAGGCTTGCTTCGCTCGCCTGCAAAACCTCTGTCAGTGTCAGCTGAGACAAACAGGCTCGCTTCGCTCGCCTGCAAATTCCGTTCAGAAGGGATTAGAAATGTATTGAACACAGCATTTCTAGACCTAATTTGGACCTGTTTATTTAATTTCAACATTTTCTGCCAATTTGTTCTCGAAAAATCTAAGAAAAACTCTGAAAATTCTGAAATAGTAAAACGCTAATATGAAGTGTAACCTTTGGAAAGTATATTGGACATTGATTAAAACTTAATTCAATATCTTCCAAATTAGTTCATCTGTAATCTTGCTGAACCATTGAACTTACAATTTGGATTTGTTGTATCAAGGTGGAAGATATGCAACTTGCAATACATCTACAATTTTTAAAAACTTATTACTTGCTTAATCTTAAACGGATTTCAAAAATATTCTAACACAACATTTCTAGACCTCATCTGAACCTGCCCACCAAATATCAACATTTTTTACCGATTTTTTTTTCAATTTTTGATTTTTAATTTTCAATTTTTAATTTTCATTTTTCATTTTCAATTTTCAATTTTCAATTTTTAATTTAATTTTCTCTTAACCAAACAAATCTTAAAATGTCGTTTATTTCTTTTATTTCTATGTAAAATATTATTAAAAGTTGTTCTAAGTTGAAAATAATCGGCAAAAAAAAATTTTTCTACTCAGGTTTCGAACCCCCCTGATTGGTAAGCAGTGAAATTTTTACCAACTAGTCCACGTCGCTAACCACTGGGCTATGAGGCTTCGATGAGGAGCCGATTCTGCCAGTGATACCAACATGATTTCAAGAGCATAATAGACATTTCTGACCAGGAACGTTTCTCAAAACTGATGTTAGGTTGCAATCCTGCAGTGCAGAGAGCATGAATATAGCATGAATAATGTGTATAGTAATAGTGTGTAAGCAATCCTTTTTTTCCTTTTTTCGTCCTTAATATGAAAATTTTCAAAATGCTCTATAGCCTATAACCTGGTCGTCCATGTCTACTATCACCATGGCAAGTTTGAATCAAATCGGTCGAGCGGTTCCGGAGGAGTAGTTATACAAAGAGTGACTTTCCTAATCCATTAGAGCTTCGCTTTGCTCCGCTCAATAATAAAAAAATTGCTATACAATTGAATTCGGCATGTGTGAATATTAATGATAGTGAAATTGATATTTTCAATAAAAACCCTTCAAATGTGAGAGATGCATGACTGAGGTAAGAAGTCAAAGAAATGATTCAACCCCCATTAAAACCGTTCAAATCAGTGAGCCTACTTCATCAGATACGTGCAGTGTTAGCGTGTTAAAGGACTTGTTAGAACAATTGGAAAACAAAATACTGAGCGGACAACGTAAGATTAAGGAGGATTTGGGTAAGTCACTCTCATCTTGCCATGAAAAATTAGACGAATTCAATAAAATGCTGATGAAACAGGAGGAGACGACGAAAAAACAAACTGAAATTATAGAGCAACTGAAGGGGAAAACATGTTTTTAAAGCAGAAAATCAATGTGTTGTCGCTTAAAATCGATGATTTGCAACAGTATTCACGATCTAATACAGTTGAAATACATGGAGTTCCGGAATCTACAAGTGAGGACACTTTAGAAAAAACAATCGAAGTTGGTAGGGCCTTAGATATGGAAATAAAAAGGGACATGATAGATATTTGTCATCGATTGCCAGTTCCGAAAAATAGTAATTCAAGCGGTCGCGTACCAGGTATAATAGTTAAATTTGTTGGGAGATTTGATAAGGAGGAAATGCTACAGAAACGCAAAGTGAAGAGAAATTTCAACTGCTCTCACCTGGGTCTCCAATCGAATTCCCCGATATATATAAATCAATCGCTTGCTCCAGGTAAACGAATTTTATTCAACTTTGCTAAAAAGTATCAAAAAGACTTTGGATACAAATATTTATGGTTCGACCGATCCAGAAACATCAAACTGAGGAAAGAAGACAAATCAGTGATTCATACCATTGTGTGTGAGGATGACCTCAATAGAATTTTCAAGACTTTTCCTGGGTTCCCGCCAACTGAGGAGATTGTTCCGGTGTCCCAGGTCGAGAACTCTTAGAATCGTTGCTTATGAAGCTTTTTACAGTATTTATGAACATTTATCTTCGAATAATTTGAACAAAAATATTGATTACTCTCCCACTACTCTACTTTGTTTTTTCTAGAGAAAAAAATCTTATTTTTCCTTATATGAATTGAAAAAAGGTTTTATTACTAGGTATTAGATTTAATGTTCCTATCCAATGAGTAAACTTAGATGATTATCCTTGATTTATTGAGATATGATCGAGATATAAACACTGAAAAATTCGTAATAGAGAATAAAGAACAATAGATCAAAATAATACCAACATATAAAGTATCATATAGATTCGTAATCTTTATTCATAGAACATTGCACATTTAAGTATCAATATTATTAGAGGTTTCATTTGTTTGTTGTATTGCGTTTGAAATTTATACAATTGTATTGTATTGTCTTTTTTCTGATGAATAAATCATTATTTCATTATTTAATATTATTTCAGTTGAACAGCGTCAAAAAATATTTACAGTCAAAACTCTGTAAAAGTGTGAAGTGTACGCTCCATGCTCAAAAATAATTATTGAGTTGAAAACAAGGATTCAAGAAGAAATTCAAGAACAAAAGAAGTGATTGAACGTGTCATGCAAAATCTCCATGTTTGCTTCCAGGAATTTTAAAATACGTTTGAATGGTCGTCATCTCGAGGACATTATATATAAAAATTGATTTTTTTTGTCTGAATGGCCACTATTTTACTTCATATTCTCAGCAATAATACTAAAGATTTATAATTACATTTTCTTTATTCACTTATGTGTTACTTCAAAATTTCACGTTTCTCTGTGTCACCCTGAATATCACATGAGTTTCAGTGATATTAATAAAAAAATAGTATTAGATCATGTTTATGAATTGATAAATAGAATGAAAAAATCAAATAACCTTTTTTAAAACTTTAAAAGTATTATTTTTCACAGACATGTTTTGAGCTTAAGCCCATTTTCAATTATTTTATATGTAATTACATATCATGAAAATTATGATTAAAAGAAATAGATTCTAAGTCCACATGCATGATCTATAACTGCATTTATTGCTATCATATGGTGCATTGTACCTACGGTTCGATGTAGCCATATTATTAGGGCAGGGCCTTTTATTGAAGGAAGCTATGGTTCCAGTCAATGTTGATAATGATATCGGCAAATAAAATAACCTAAATGAACAAGGCTAGAAATGTCTTCTTCACATGAATTTCTCATTATAGCTGTAGCCTAACAGATGTAATCAATGTTATTACAAAGTGTCTATAATAACCTTGAAATGTGTTGCTTCTTGAACTCCATTCTTATGAATATAGTCGATGCTGTTTGTGCATATTATTGATCATTACAATTTATTAATCTGAACTTTTGCTTTTTCAGGGGAAATAATGAAGAATCATCTATCAACATGAACACTACGTAAATACATCTATCAACAATTTTGTAAATGTATGGAGTATGGATAGTGAAAATATTATTTTGCAAATACATTCGATGCTATACTATTATTCATTCCTTGTTTTAAATGTCTAGACCTTTGTTTTTATATGTCTGAGAATGATAAATGACTGAGATTTAATTTCATGCAAAGAATACCCTCTGGCAAGATGGGAATTAGAATGACTCTAGCCTAGCTTGTTCAATATATTAGTTCAAAAATTATCAATTTGATCTCAAATTGTAGCAAACTATTTGATCTACTATTAAGACCAAATTTATAATACTTGAACAAATATCGACCAGCTGGAGTCATTTTCCCATCTTGCCAGAGGGTCTTCTTTGCTTGGACAGACTATATACATATTGCATACAAGAAAAATATATATTCAGTACTTTAAGTATTGATATTTTTTATCAAAATAGAATCTATTATACTGGTTCAAATATGAGAACAATATCTATCAAATTGAACAATAATTTGAATTTAATATAGATAAAATACATATTTCACTCATATTCAATAAGGTAAAATGTCTACTATGAATATATTCAATACAAATTTTATAATTTACTCACTTCTGTAACACTAAATGATATTGTTATTATTACTTTTAATACGGTAATCCACTTATAAAATTGAAATAATTCAGAAGATTCTCATATTAATTCAATTGGTAATGACTTGAAGACAATATTATCCACTATTAATAAATGAGGAACTTGGAATAATGAATTTATATTAGAATAATAGATCTATCACTGGAATTGATTTATAAAATTTAAGTTATTGAAGTCATGGATTGGATCTCGATGAATCAGTAATAGAAGTTGAATAAGTTAATCATACTATAGGCTATATCTATACGAAGTTTTAGTATCAAGCTTAACATGGATAAAAAGCTAAAATTTTGCAAGTTCACCTTTACATCCAATGGATCTCCAGAAAGTTGACCATTTATCATAGTGAGAGAATGACAGGAGGCCATGCCATACAGCAGTGGACCATCGGACAACTGCGAGGTGTCATTGAGAGGCGCAGCAAACCTTCCTCTCTCGGCGGGAACGACACCCCACATGTCTAAACCATCCTCGGTCAATGTTCCCGTCTGAAAGATATTGATCACAAACATCAACTATCGGTACCAATACTTATCTGAAGTAGGTATTTTAATTATTCCAGATATAGTAATAATAATAATAATTTCACTTGAACTATTTTTCACGACACTGCAGTCAATATTTGAATATTAACACACTCAGTGTGTTGAAAATGGACGACAAATCCGAAAGCGCTGCAGTTTCGTGAAAAATAGTTCAAGTAGTCAAGTGGAATAGCCTTCTCACTAACAGTTCGTAATGGAAAACAAAATAGATGAATAATTATAATTAATTGAACAAACTAACCAAAAGAGAAAACTTAATCAAAAGCTTCTACTATTTAGGTGAGTTAAGTGAAAACAAAGGTTGTTACATAAGTTCCTCAACATCTCTGATAAGAGTGTGAGCTTCTATTATTGTAAATACAGTAGGCCTATATTATTTCATGCTAGGCCTATTTATTGGATTACGCTGAACAAAATCGAGTGTTCTTTTATTTGAGTAGTATGAAATTCGAATCGCATTATGTAAGCTTACCTTATCGAAGCAGATGCAGTTGATCGAGCCAGACACATTGATGACTCGAGAGTTGATGCAAGAGATCTTCTGCTTTTTCAAGCGACTAAGGGCATACAGTTTGCCCACAGTCATAGCTGCTGGAAGAGACGGAGGGACCACTATTGTTATTATATCTAAAGCTTTTATTAGAATATCTATCGGCTGCAATCCACGGCTACTCTGAAATCATATGAGAAAATTCCTATTAGCAACCTAGTACCTACCTAATAAAGTAAATACCGGTATTCTCCAAATATAGTAATATATAGCTTTCACAAGCTGAGAAGACATACCTTTACAATATATATACCGTATGTCATATTTCATTTAATTCTTTTAGAGTTGAATAAATTTTAATTCACCAACAACTAATTTCAAGTTTAGATAACTTACATACTATCTCCAGAAAATTGGGTTACCAGATCTACAACATGGGGAAAGAATGTATCATCTCTGATACTAAAATGTGTGTGGTTACCACACAAAAAAAGGCGGGATTTGAGAGGATTGTATGCTGTATAATGATTTTGTCTATTATATTGAATTTACAATGTATTGAATTTTATGTATAATAATTTAAAAAAATTTGTAACTTGTTCTCTTTGATAGGCTATTCTGAAGGTTGTATCTTGAAATTCCGGTTGTTTTGCATTATACTAATCACTTAATACAACTAACCAATTTGTTTTTCTACTTTTTCTATTTGTTATTTTACTTTTTTAAAGATTTTGATTATTACCAATCCTAATTTACTTCTTTCTCTTGCATTCGTTTGTTCATCATTAGTGATTTTCATATAGTTTAATTATGTATAGGATATGCTTACGAAATTATGTAACTCCTTATTATAATTTACTTTAATTTTGTATTTCACCAATTTAGTTTTCTGTAACTCATTTTGTGTTATGAGGGCAATAATGGGATTGATTCCTGGTGCCCTCAATGATGTAATATTTCAAATAAATAAATAAATATGAGGCCGTGAACCTCTTCCCTACTAACAACAGATAATCAAACAATAGCTCTCTTTGATAGGCATACCGTTACAATATATATACCGTATGTCATATTTCATTTAATTATTTTAGAGTTAAATTAAATTTGTGAAAGGAGAGAAGTTGAAAATTAGAAGTGGCGAATTGAAATCTGTTAGATCCTTACCAAAACTAATTACTGTATCATGAAAATACACTTGTCGTTTTTCAATGACTCTTTGCAGCCTGCCTCGGTATAAATGATAGGTAAATCTATATCTATAAAAGCGAAATGGCACTGACTGACTGACTGATTCATTCATTCATTCATTCATCACCAGAACTAAAAATCCACTGAACCGAATGCGTTCCAATTTGGCAGGCATGTTCAGTTGGACGTTTAGACGCGTGCTAAGAACAGATTTTAGGAACTTTTCAAGGATACGCCAAACATTTAAATTTTTCTATAGTTTTTCGGCGTTTTCTCAATTTTTTCGAGAACCAATCGGTAGAAAATGTTGAAATTTGGTAGGTAGGTTCAGATAAGGTCCAGAAATGTTGTGTTAAGATATTTTCTAATTCCGTTCAAGATTACGCCAGTAATCAGGTTTTTAAAAATTGTAGATGTGTTGCGGGTTGCATAACTTCCGCCTTGATACGACCAATCCTTACTGTAAATTCAATGGTTCAGCGAGATTATTATAGATAAACTAATTTGGAAGATATTGAATCAAGTTTCAAACTATGTCCGATATAGTTCCCAAGGTTACGCTCAATTAGCGTTTTACTATTTTTCGGAATTTTCAGTTTTTCTTGGATTTTCCGAGAATAAATTGGTAGAAAATGTCGAAATTTGGTGAACAGGTCCAGATTAGGTCTAGAAATGCTGTGTTCAATAAGTTTTGAATCCCTTCTGAACGGAATTCGCAGGCGAGCGAAGCGAGCCTGTTTGTCTCAGCTTACACTGACAGAGGTTATGCAGGCGAGCGAGGCGAGCCTGTTTGACTCACTGACACTGCTGATACTGTCGGGGGTCTAGGGGGCGGAGCCCCCTGGCTAGGCGGAGAAGGCGAGCGAAGCGAGCCTGCCGGCTAGTAAAACTATAAGACGAAGGCTATGCTTACTCAGTATCATTTTCCAGTTGAAATAGAAATCTTCTTATCAACTTTTTCTGACGGAAGAAAAACTGAAGAAGGCGAGCGGAGCCAGCCTGCCGTCTAGTAAATAAATAAAATGATAGAATTTGTATTATAGACAAATAAAATTTCTCAGTGATGTATTAAGAGACATCTCTTTTGAGAGAGTAGGATGTAAGGAGCTATAACCTTTGTGACAACTGTGTAGATGAGTCCCAGTAGAGCTATGGCAGCTAGAATCCATATGAACTTGTAGGTTTGCGAATCGAACTTGTAGTCAGCCGGTGGCGGGTAGAGAATGGAGCGAACCAAGCTGCCTTTTGCCGTGAGAAACCCAGTTCGCAGAACGACGGCATGCACTTTTCCTTTTCCATGATTCTTGATTTGCAGTACTCGTGTGCCACAGAACAGAGTGTGATTCGAATCCTCTTTCTCATTGTACAAGCTTGGTTCATTTTGTATAGCAGTCTTCATAACTGGCACACTTTCACCTGAAAAATTCATCCAAATAATTAACGAATTTAAATTAAATTTGTTTAAATTATTACTACATCTTGTGAAAGCTTGCAAAGTTTTTTCAATGATATGCTCTTGAAAAGGCATCAGTGATTCAGAACGCTTTCTTCGAAGATTCGTTCAATGTAATTTTTTATTTGGATTATGTATTATGTATATATTATAATTATTATCATCAGGGCCGTCTCGTGGATTGTAGCGCCCTGAGGCAAGAATAACCGCGGCGCCCCCCCCCCCCGAAACTATCCCTACGTTTACCTTCCCTATTATATGTCAACCACCATGCTGTCTGCTACAGTTCACATACCGGTACTATGATCATGTTCGAATGTAAGCAGTGGCGGATCTAGGACATGATTTCGGCGTGGAAGGGGGGGTTGGGTGGTCAAAGAGGATTTTGTGGGGAACCTTCCGGGGGTCTGGGGAAAAATTTGTAAAAATGTAACTGAAAACTCGTGTTTTTAGACAATCTAGAGTTCAAAGCCTTATCATTTCTTGTAATTCAAATCAATAGTTTTCAATTGGATTTACCAATTGGAAATTAACAATACTTCTCAGGCAGACTCCTTACACAAATTAGAGAAAAATGTTCGAAGAGACTCACCCCCAAAAAACGCTTTGTTATCGAAAATATCGAGATGACAATGGCGGAAAATTGTTATTTTTCAAAAAATATTACTTTTTCTAATTTTTTAGAGGCTTTATTTGGGTTCTACGATTATCAAATCCTATGTAAAATTAGCTGCGGAATTCAATGAAACCTGTAAGAAGTTTATAACTTCAACGATTATTGAAATAAATGGGAAAATTTGCTAAAAAGACACAATATTTCAACAACTGGGTATAACTGGATATGAAATCATAAATTTGCAATTTTAATAGATAGAGGTGGTTTATTCAGATAAAAATACTTTCTTATATAATTAATCACAGAACGAGACTTTAGAAATTGTACAAAACATTTTAACACCTATAGGAGAGAAAGGATGTTGATGCAACGATTGCTTACTCATCAATTATTTATTCATTCTACATTCACTATACAAGTTGTTCAAATCTAAAAATGGGGGAAAAAATTTATAATGCCGAGGCGCCCCCCAGGCCGCGGCGCCCAAGGCGGTCGCCTCGGTCGCCTCGCCCACGCGACGGCCCTGATTATGATTATAAAGTACAACTTTGAAAGCATTAAAATAAATGATGAAATAAACTTAAAATTGTTTAAGTGCATATCACTTTTTCTGGTATTTTACGACTTGAAATTTTCATGAAACACGCTTCTAGTAATTCTTTATTTTTGCTTGAATTTAGGACCAAAGAACGAAAAACTTGAACATTATATTAATAAAAAGAATTATTACACAATTATATTCGTAAATTTATATTTTTTCTATACAGAGTGTTTCAGGAGGAATGTGCAATACTTCTCAGGCTGATTCCTTAAACCAAGTAGACAAAAAAGTTCCATGAGACCAATCCCCAAAAATGCTTTGTTATTGTTACCGAGATAACAATGGCAGAAAATTGAGATTTTTCAAAAAATATTAATTTTTCTCATTGAATTCCTCAGCTAATTTTACCGGAATTGATTGAATTTTTTAGGAATTGATTATTTTAGAACCTCACTTAAGCCTCTAAAAAATTAGAAAAATTAATATTTTTCGAAAAATCTCAATTTTCCGCCATTGTTATCTCGGTAACAAAGCGTTTTTGGGGGTTGGTCCCACGGAACTTTTGTGTCTACTTGGTGTAAGGGATCACCATGAGAAGTATTGCACATTCCTCCTGAATCACCCTGTATTTGTCATAATTTGGAACTCAGACAATATTTTTGCTTCTTTTAAATATAACAAACGTTTTAAAAATATTATTATTCTGATTAAATTTCTATTCTATTGTATGAGAGAAATTTGTATTCTAAACTATTTCTACTAATGATCATGCAGGCTACTCATATGACAAAATTACATGCACGGCATCACATCGAATCATTATTGCTTCTGATGTAGGCCCTAGGTATCTCACCTGTTAGCATGCTTTCATTGACTATACAAGATCCAGCCAACAGAACCGCATCACAGTGCATAACACATCCCTGTGAAGGGATCACAATCACATCCCCAGGAACAAGATCAGTGGTTGGTATTTCTTCATATAAAGTTGGTCCTCTGCAAACGGTTATCTTTCCAGATGTGTGAACTGTCTTATGTAGGTTTTTCTGGTTCTGAAAACAAATCACAAAAATGCTTATTTTTTATTTGAATTTTGTCAAAAAAGTATTTCGAATAAATATTACCCTTCCACCTTTTGAATTTATAATGTTGACTTTGCGTTTCTGATTGAAACAATCACGATCATTACTTGTTTCAATATTTCCGTATTCATAGAGAATTCCACTTGATTAGGCCTTCTGCATCATAAGAAAGCATGTTAACATTTCGTTTCATCAAGAACGGTGAGACATCACAATTCAACAGTCATATTACCTTCTTTATTCTAAATTTCAATAATTATTCATTCTATTGACTTTTCTATTTAAAGTTTTTTAAAGTACCGCAGTTTTTACCGCATATAAAGTTCTTAATATATGGTTCAAAATGTTCAACTTTTCTACAAATTAAAGTCAGTTCTGATTCAGCCTGCTGTCGGTACTTTATACATTTTTGAAGGCCTGATGAATAAATTCTACACACGGAATTAAGAAAGACGAATACAGGCTGAATAATATAAACATTTAAATTTGAAGCTAAGTATTACATTTATACTTTTTACAATTAATACAATTTTTTATAATTTGAGAATCCACTAGTAAAAATCATAGAAATATAATTACTAGTAATTGACTTTGATAAAAATTATAGTATCTACTAGTACATAGATTACTATAGTCTGTCTAAGCAAAGAAGACATAGCAAGATGGAGAAATGACTCCAGCTCGATCAATATTGTTTCAAATGTTATAATTTTGGTCTCAAATTGTATGAAACATTCTGCTCTACAATTTGAATTCAAATTTATAATTTCCCAACCAATATTGACCGAGATGGAGTAATTCTGCCAGAATGTCTTCTTTGCTTGGACAGCCTATACTAGATGAGCACTGAGCAACGAATTTCTTTTTTCTTCTTTTGCTTAGCTGAGAGGACTGGGACCCAACTACTATACTGATGATAATCTGTCAAAGTGGAAAAAATCGCGTTTACCTGTCTCGTCTGGATGACAGCTGAAGAAATACCAAAGACAGACATTAAAATTATGGCGAAACAGTAATAGTAGTAGTCCTCAGCCAACCAAACACAGATTGTAAACACTTGGAATATGTAGAAAGGGTTCAGCACCTCCAATACAATAAGAGACTTTATGCTTTGTATCTGTACAAAGATCTCATTCCTCCCATACAATATGCTCCTGAAAATAAAAAATGAGGAAATATCATAAATCTTGTAACACAATATACTTATCATAAATCAAATAAATATACTAAACATGAATCTAATAGAAAAAAACCTATAGATATTTAGAAACTAGTACCGTAGGCTAATCTTGAATATTCATCACAAGGCACTACCGCGGTACTCAATGTGTTCTCTTGAAAAACTCTAAGCAAGTATCAGAGGTAGGCTACTGGTACTTACTACAATCCCATCATTACCTTAATAAGGGGTTTTTGGAGGGAATGCTCTAACAACATTTTTCATCCTGATATGAAAAATTAGAGAGCTATGTTAAGTATGTAAAGCCTATCGGAAGTTTTATAATAATAATAGGTAAACCTATTTTTTTCAAATGTGAATCGAATTCATGTTCAATTCAGCAACTTTGAACCACACCCAAGTCAACTTGTCAACTGCAAATAGATCCAATTTAATCAAATTAATCTTGTAGAAAGTGTTCTATCATGAATACATAACATAATAATCACTTTTTGTTTTTTTATATTCACTATCGGAAAAGTCACTGCTGAACTATTTGACAGGGTTGAAGAAGATTATTTTTCAACTGAAAAATTAAAATTTTAGTAGAGAATAGAGGCTAATAATAATTGATCCAAATACCTCAATAATTGGATTTCTCTGGAAAATCCATTGTAGGAATGAAGTTGTGCTCTTGTCTGTCCCCTATCCAAGCCAACTAATTTCATGAAGCTTTTTTTCTCGTCATCCCAGATGTAACACAACTTTTTCACCCAAATTGCTTGGACGGATGTGATAACTGAAAGAGTTGACAGATTAATCCTGTTACTATATTGAAAAGTAGTACTGTATTTTTCAAATTATATAAATATCAGGCTATTAAATTATAAAATTTATATATTATTATTTATGTATAGTATGATGATTTTTATCGATAATAATCAAATCCCTATTTCCGACTTTTACCAATAAATACTATAAAATTACCTATAAATCCTAATCCTATAGATTCACCTATAGTCCTAAATTAGCTATAAAATACATATAAAACCTACTTTTATTTCTCTCTTATTGTTTTCTCATAGTTTTGTAGCTCATATCAATAGTTCCATTTTTATTTTTTATCCTTTTTTCTTCTTTCTTCATTGATTATTCTCGAATAGGCCTATATTATTCTGTATTTTGTAAAACAAATTATTTATGTATAATTTTGTCAAGTGTATTTCATTTATTTTTTATATGAATTTTGTCTTTCAAATTTTAAAGAACTATATTATAGTCTAATGCTACTGATTTTTATTTTCTTGTATATTTTATTTTATTTTTCTCCTCTTTTGATAATAATATTTCAAATATTAGAAAATGTAATGCAATTATAATATGTTAATAAGGCCTCTTATAGAATATTGTTTGTGAGCTTTTGGTCACAATGGATTAAGTTTATTTCAATACCTTATGTATATTGTGGAAATAATAATTTGATCTCGTTTTTATCATGTTGGTAATTTTTGGATTAAAAGAGAATTCGGCAACTCTTCAATAATTAATAATATTTTATTATTGGCCTATCCAGCTATCCTTCATGGAAGCTCAAAATTTTGTTCTTTGTTTGATGTTCCTGTATTTATATCCCCATATTAATAACATATTAAAAATTGAATTCACATGAACAAAATATCACCGCCTTCTTAGTAGTGAGCCTATAGTTTTGAAAAATTAAATAATTATAGTTAGGAACTCATAATCTCACCTTTGGACGATCCATTATTCAAATGAGCCTCCAAACATCTTTTGTCAATTTCTTGGTTGATAGGAACCTGGTTGCCTCGTTTACCTTCACTTGGGAGGAAGAAAAATAATTGTCAATGAAGAATATAACAATCAAGTAGGTACAAGTACGGTTCCTTATAAAATTCATTAGAGCTAAAACTGAAATATAAGTAATCTTTGAGGTTTGACTAAACAATGTCAGAGGAATCATGCAACTAATCCCAGGGGAATATAATGAATTAATGCTAATTGAATATTAAAGATAGATATCATTTTTTTATGGAAAGAAGTGGAAAATATATCGTGACTTCTTGAATACTTTATTGACTATTTAAAAAGACAATTCAATAAAATAATAAGTGTAGACTATGTACGGTATGTTATAACTAGCGTACGGTACCTAATTATGAAAATAATAGTAAATTATTATTAATGTATTTTTTCTCCATATTTTGTGAGCTAACAGAAATTGTTTCGAAATAGTTGTGTATTTTTATCATAGATTTAATTAAAAATTAAGCCTTTGTACTCACTTCAATCCTGAGACTGATAGCGTTTTGACCTCCCTAATGAACAACGATTTGAAACGTTTCTCATATGTATCCTGGAAAATTTTTACAAAAGGAACTTGAAAAAGGTCTCAATAAATAGAACTTAAATTCTAAATAAACTCAACAAAAATATGAAAACATCATTAACGCCTGCTTTTCTTTTTCCTGTATACAGTGTTATCATTGAACTATTTTGCTCGTTGCAATGATTATTTGTGGCTTCTGAATTCTTTATTTTTCTGTTGATAAGAGCTTGAATGAGTTCACACAAAAATTTGTCAACTTGAATGTTGCGGAACTGTTAAAACTGCATGATTTCAGATAAATATAATATTTGAAAATCTGCAAGGCCATCGTCGTTGTAATATACATCAACATGTAAGTTACATCACTCAACTAAACATATTATGACAAAATTTTGACGGCTTTCTTGTGAGTTGATAACTTGAGTGGAATCTACTTTACTGAACCAGTGAAGCTCCATCACAAACAATGTTGTCTTTTGAACATTTTACAACAGGATTATTATGTTATCTGTAATGGAATGTGATTCATAGTTTACTGCTAATGAAAAAACAACATTCAAAGTATTTTCGTTACGGCAACTACCTAGTTTTTCCATCAGTATTTCAGAATATCACATTTTTAGACATTTTCTAGTAGTAGAGATATGCAAATATTTAATATAAATAACATGATATATTTGGAATAGAATATTATATTATTTAATAGAACAATATATACTCGTAGAAGCGTCATTCATTGTTTTCTCGAATTTATCCACACCAAATTCATAAAAATTGAGTAGATAGATATAGCGTATGGGCTATAATAATTATCTTAAAAATACGGCAACTCATAAATTTTGACTGTGGATAGATTAAGATGATGTACAATAAGTCAACTTAAAAACCAAATTATCTCAAAATATTCTATAATTTCATTACTATTCATTAATTGATGAATAGAACAATTCATAGAGAAGATGAGATGCTTCTTTTTTATCAGTTTTGAAGAAGTCTCTCACTGTTTTAAAGTTGATAATGTAGGAAAAGTTAATTTTAATCAGTAAATGTTCAGGTCTGATGAACTAAACAGGTCATACTCTAAACACACATGTTTATGTTTAACTCATGTGTTAATAAGTTAATCAACAAACTGTATTAGAAATATTTTTCAGTTCAATAAGTGAGCTCAATGAGTATACATGTATCAAAAAATAAACAATAGGATTATTGATGAGTGAAATAGGAAGATTTTTATTCTAGAGAATAAGACTTCCTACATTTTGGTGGCTCGTCCGGGATTGAAAAGAAAAAAAATCCGGGGTTGAAACGGAGAAGATTTATCCGTGATTGGAAAAGTTTTGTCCGGAATTGAAAAGGAATTGAATTGTTAATTGTGAATTGAAAAGAAAGTGAATTGTGAATATGGCATATTTAGCCAGAGCAGAAAAATGTGACTTATTGAAGAACGTAGAGGAGAGAATTAAGGAACGAGAGAAGAGAATTAAGGAACGAGAGGAAAGAATTAAGGAACGACAGAAGAGATTTAAGGAACGAGAGGAGAGAATTCTACGTGAGAAAAAAGAAAGAGAGGAGAGAATTCTACGTGAGAAAAAAGAAAGAGAGGAGATGATGTTTTCTTTGCAAGTTGAAAAGGAAATGGAACTAAAAAAAATGGAGCTAGAAATGTCAAGAGAGACAGTAGTTGACAATGCAAACGTCCAAGTAAGTAGGAATAATGATTTTATGAAACTTGAGACACGACTTAACATGGTTAGTGTTATAAGAAAATATTCAACCTTATATGAAAGACAAATTAACAGGATCAATGAAAGAAAAAATTGGATTAGAAAAAAAAAAAGGTTCGTGTTAGAGAGCAATGTTGAAGAGAGACGTTCGTCTGTATTACCGAGGAGGTTTTCCATTCAGATTTTGAGGTGCAAACAACTTTCGAATTATCTATGCCATCTAAACAAGAAACAGAAGACGAATGTGATATATATTGCGACTTGAACAAATTACCATTCAAAGGATTTGAGTCTGAGGAGTGCATGTCTTTTGACGATGATGAAGCTGTTGATGCATTGAATGTGGATAAAATTTCCAGCCACAAAAATGACAATACGATGAATAATTCCAGTGATAGTGAGAGACAAGATTCAAGCTTCAAACCAACTTCTGAACAAACCAAAAATTCCAAGAAAAGGGTCAAAATTATGAAACTATTGTATAAGAAAATCAAAAGTGTTGGTAAACATAAAATTGTACAAGAAATGTTAGCAAAGAATCCAATTAGACAGCAAGGATAAGTCGTTGGAGATAATTAGGTATTGTGTGGAAAAACGAAGAGAGAAGAAACGCATGAAGAAGCTTAAGAAAAAAGCACATCTCAGAGTAACAAAAAATAATGATTATGTGGAGGCTTCAAAACTGAAATCTGAAGTTGTTACAACACAAGAGAAGCGTTCAAAAACTCGAACACTCAGTCCAGTAGTTGTTCACTCAAAAGTTACTAAAAGAGTAATTGTGGACTGTAATTGTGTGGATTTGAAATCAGAAATAGTTGACAATTATCCGGGACGTTTGGTTCAGAAAAAACAAAATCCACACAAAGACAAATATGCTCCATCATTGCTTGTACAGAAAGCGAGTTCCAAGATATCGTCACGTTGTAGAAAGAAAGGACGTGATGAAGTGAACTACAAAAAGCACAGGAGTAAAGAGGAAAAGAAATTGAGGAAGGCCAAGCGAAAGAAGCGGTGCAAATTTAAAAATGGATATCTTGATTGTTTGTTTTTCGTTTAGTTATGTTTCTTTTGTTTCATCATGTTAATGTTCAATGTGTGGCTTGAGGGCAAGCCAATTGTCAGAATGGCCGAATATAGGAAAAGTTAATTTTAATCAGTAAATGTTCAGGTCTGATGAACTAAATGGGCTCATACTCTAAACACACATGATTATGTTTAACTCATGTGTTAATAAGTGAATCAACAAACTGTATAAGAAATATTTTTCAGTTCAATAAGTGAGCTCAATGAGTTAACATGTATTAGGAAATAAACAAAAAATTTATTGATGAGTGAAATAGGAAGATTTTTATTTTAGAGAATAAGACTTCCTACAATAATACTTATAATTCTTCAGATAATATTGCCTTTGATTTAAAAATTCAGTTTTGGCGTGACCTACCACTACAAGTACTTTATCAGCTTTTTCCAACGGGCATCGCCTATGAGATATGTACAACATCCATTCCGGACGCCAATGCAACAGCAGCCTAAATAGTCCAAGTGTCATGATAACGACAACCCACATAAAGGCTGTTGATAATGCGGATCTTTCGTAGCCATATACTTCCTGAAAAAAGTGAATCCGTAGAAAAATATAGTAATTCAAGCGAATTCGATTATGTAATAATAATTCAAAATCCAATAAACGGATTTAATTATTAGAATAATATGTTAGGTACTTATCATGTTTACAGTAAGTTAAATGCTATTATAGAATCAATTTTATGAACAAAAGAATCCTTATGCCTATCATATCGATCAAATGAATAGGTAATTTTCAAATTATTATTTTAATAATTGTAAGAACAACGGTTTTGAAATAGCTGATTAATCTCTTAATAGGTCGCAGACTGTTTCGTCCTTTAATAAATTGTCCATTATTTGGATTTTTCACACTATCCTACATATTAAGCCTGGTAGCAAAATTGATGTAAGCTATCAAGTTGACAAGAGTCCAGTTAATGAGGCAGATCTGAATGTTACCTGATCTTAGTAGGCTGTTCTCTAGTGATGACAACATTTATGTTTTATGTAACTGAGATTCTTTAGTCGGGCTAATTGAACTTGGGTGTTCAGCAAAGTACCAACCGGTACATTATGCAATGACAAAAAGCGTGTTTCACTTAAATTATATACACTGTACCGGTTTATACAAACTATACCATTAGTTAGCTACCTATGTCAATATCGTATTAAAAAATGAACTACTGTAAATGCCTCCAATGTATAAAAATTAATTACCATCTCATCTTCTTCGCCAAGATTGATAAAATTGCAATCATTTTGGCCCAAGGTATCCTTTCTTTTCTTGTCACCTGCAAAAAATGAATGTTACTAAAGACAAGCTTGATATGACTAATTCTCAGGAAATGTACAAATTTAACCGATGGATGGACCTTCTTGTTTGTAACCCTGTTCAGGAATAGAAAGAGAGTTTGATACTCTAAAATCAACCATCTCATGCAATATATTGATACTGAAATTCATAATTTAATTGGATGGATGAAATAAACCTGGATTTTATAAAATATATCAGATATCATTTATCATTATTTGGTTGAGTTGAAGTCACCGAAGATCCGCATCGCCATGATATTAGAATAAAATATGCTAGGTTTAATCTCATTTCCATCGATACATTATATATTTCTTTAAATTTACAAATTATTATATCACGTTCTAGCCTTGAAGATAAAAAGCAGCTTATCATCGTAAAATGATAATTAGATAGGGAATGACGAAGCATAATTTGAAATTGGTTATGGTTAGTACATCACTTTGAGGAGACATAAAGAGGAGGCAAGAAGAGCGATAAGGATTGAGGAAGGTGATAAACTAATACATAAATAGTCGGAGTAGGCCTATCCGTGTTTTTGTTTCAGAAACTAAATACATAACACGAAACTGAAGCAGAAGCAGGCTAAAATTGAATAAGTAAATATTCTTCATTACATAACCATCTTGGATTTTTATGCTATTTTCGCTCTGTTTAGGAGCCATATCCTTTCTTCATGTAATAAAAATTCAACAGTACGACCTTCGATAAACAAAAGAGGTATTCTGTGACCAACATTAGGACAGGAACTCTTGAACACTTTGCAAAGATTTCACGTCTCACCAATAAATTATTCATTATATGAAATCAACTGAGAATATTGATGAAAATCCATGGATAAGTCATGGAAGAATTTCTACTCTTTCGAAAATTATCTCTAATATTTATTATGAGACATATTATGTAGGCCTATTATGAAAATTAAATAACTGAAAGGATAAGGAATTTCTTCCCAGTGAGTAAGTATGACATGTAGGCCTATGCGCCTAATAGAGTAATAGTAGTTTCTAATAGAGTAATATTAATTTGGAAAGTACCGCAAAATAATATAATGTCTAATAATTTATATGACAGTTTCAGGATACTCTGTAGTGGTATTTGATATATATTCATATAAGATGAGTTTTGTGAAGTATTATATGACTTCCCTGATAAGCGAATTTGAAAAAAACAAGCCCTTGATACTGATATAGTTTACAAGTGATACTCGACTTTTCATTGTCAGCTTCATCAGAATTTTTATTACTTGATCCATTTTGTGTTTATAGGACACTTTACTGAAACAGAAGACGTTCTGATTCAATGTAGCCCAAGTGCTCAAGATTATAAGATCATAATAATATTTTATTCTCAAGAAAATATCAGCAAGCTGAATATTTAACTCTCAGCACTGGCGGCTCGTGCCCACGAAACAGGTGAAGTGCTGTACAGTAAAAGATACGGGCACTTCACCTGTTTCGTGGGTACGAGCCGCCAGTGACTCTCAGTGGTTAGAAAGTAAGTTACGGTACGGTATTTTAAACCAGGACTTTTTTCTAGAAAATTAGGTTTTAGAACTCTTAAATTCTGAAATTCATATGATATAAAATTTTTATATGGGATTGTATAAAATGCCTCGCAAAGAGATAACGAAACCCCGCTCCGGTGCGTTCCGGTTGAAAGAATAAGCCCTGGTTCAAACATTTCAAGGCCTTCATCGGTACCACACAGTTGAAAACTGATATGATGAAGAGAGAGACCTGTTTGTAATGTATTGCCCACCAAGTACCAATATTTTCCTAGTTTCTCATCTATCAAGCAATTCAGCGGTGCAGCCTACTGAACTAATGAAACAAAAAAAAACATTATTGAGAACTTAATGTTTCCTGTGGACAACAATAATTATTATAAAAATTATTGACTTCCGTACGGTACCGGTAGGAACCAGATTTATCAGGACGATCAGAAATATATAGGCAGTCATTGAGACATTTCATGATTAATTAGTCGGTATCAAGTTATCAATCAGGGGAATATTGAAGGCTGAATTAAGTTCTCAGCTGCAGAACAGTGTGCTATTATTTGCGATGTAGAAGTGAAAGTTGTTCAGGTTACAGAGTATAGTAGAAGCGACTTAGCTCATAAGCTCCTAACTTGTCACTCCTCCAACCTGTAGTCAGTCAAGGTCGAATAAGACATTTTAATCAGTCAGCCGAATAATATTTCAATGCAAATTTATTGGAAGAAGTCTATATCCGAGCGCGCCGCAACTCGTACTGTTAAACGAAAAATTTTCATAGATTGCACACCTATTTCTCGTACCTATCATTTAGGCTATCGTACGTTAATTATAACTATTCATCGATCAACAATATGTCAATGAATTTAATAATTATTCCAATCAAATTCATCTAATAAGTTTATCAGATATATGCAACATATGGCTTTTTTTGTGGGGAGCTACCCATCAGATACATACTATTGTTCATTGTTTGCGTACGTGTATACCTATATTTCTCGTAGTATTATCGACTTCTTCTTCTTCGTGTTTAGAGTCACCATATTAAAAAATTATCAGTATTACTGTTTTTTTACAATTATTTAGTTATGTACAAATATGTCGAATATGACACGTCAGATTTTTGTCCAAAATGTTGCCGCAGATACTGCTTTGTCATTCGCTACAATAAGGTCTTCTATAGTACAGTACAGTTCATTTCCATGTTGGGACATGTCAAGAGGTGTTCGTAGTTTTGCAGCATTCCGCACTCGCATTCCTCATCCTCACTGTAGCCCCATCGCACAAGTTCTGACTTGCATCTAGTTACCCCTGTCCGAAGTCTGTTCAGGGACTTCCATGTTGTGTATGGCAACTGAAATCCGGCAGCTCCTTCCTCTTTAGGCTCTATTATTGCGTCTGGAGCTTTTCTTTTCCATAACGCCATTCTCTGAGCTTCTGTCAATATTGTTAACTCACAGGTACTTTTTATGAAGCTGTGCTGGGATTTCAATCTCCATGGCAATTCCAATAATTCGGTAGATCTTCTTCACTGGCGTTGGTTTCAAACAGCCTGATATCAATCGCGCAGTTTCATTTAGAGCAATGTCAACCTGTTCAGCATGCGCTGAGTTTCTCCAGACTGGTGCTGCATATTCTGCAGCTGAAAAGCTGAGTGCCAGTCCTGAAGTGCGCAGCACATGTGGATGTGCGCCCCAAGATGAGCCAGTGAGCTTTCTTATAATGCTGTTCCTTGCATAGACTTTCTGTTTTGTGTCATTGCAGTGCTGCTTGAAGGTTAGTGCTCTGTCAAGCTTGACTCCTAGATACTTTGGTGTATCACAGTGCTCCAGTTCTTTGCCCTTCCAAAGAACCTTCAATTTCTTGTGCGCATGTCTATTCTTAAGGTGAAACGCACATACTTCGGATTTACTGGGGTTGGGTCTCAAAGAGTTGTTTTCATAGAACACCGCTAGTTCACTTAGTGCCTGGTTAAGTTTGTCCTCCACCTCCTGAAACGTTTTGCCTTGTACGCCAACTGCAGTATCATCTGCATAGATGAACTTTCTTGAGTATATATTTGTTGGCTGGTCATTAGTGTATATATTGAATAGGAGGGGAGCCAGGACACTTCCCTGAGCCAAACCATTTTTCTGCACTCTCCAACGACTTTTCTTATTGCCAAGCACCACAAAGAACCGTCTGCTCTGCATACAAACCGAACCAGAGTATAATCCCTTGTCAGCTTGTAGACTTTTTGAAGCAGCACCTTGTGGTTTACAGTGTCATATGCCGCACTGAGATCTAGGAAAGCCACACCAGTAATATGATTATTTCCATATCCATCCTCTATGAACTGTGTTAGGTTTAGGACCTGTCCACAACATGATCGTCCTGGCCTAAAACCTGCCTGTTCTTTGATGAGAGCTTTGTCAACAAATTCTTGAATTTGTTTTAGTATCATCTGCTCCATTACTTTGTACAGATGACACAATAGGCATAGGCGTGCGCAGACCTTAATCAATGGGGGTACCAGGCAGTATTGGATCTGAGAGGGTCTTACCCAGTGACGCAGCCAGGATTCAATTTCGGGGGGGGGGGGTTTGGTTGGGAGATCACCCCCCAAGAGCAAGAGGGGTCCGGGGGTCCACCAGAAAAATTTTGAAATTTACAGTACAAAATACTACCGTTTTAGAGCAATCTATTATTCATAATGGATAATACGGACTTTGATGGTTGAATCATATCCCTCAACGGCCTCAACAGTATTATTTTGATACTATCTGTTTAGTTTGTGTTCAAAATATCATTGTGAAGCACTCTTTCTCAAAGACAAATTATAGTACAGATATTAACTTTATACAGTTCAAACCTCAGCAATCAGAATATTTTGAGCATAACTTGTCCTGCTGATGAGGGGGCATATTTTTTGTGTGTATTATTCAGATTATTCACTTTATGTAGTTCAACCCCCAGCTATTTAGCTTCGATTACAAAATAGCGTCGTGGTGCTCTATTGTTTGAGATACAGTAATTGGAAATGCAGTTCAGCCCTCAGCAATCTGTACTTTTTGGACATCACTTGGTCAGTTACAATGAAGTCACTAACAATATACGTTCAATCAGGTTTTTAGGATACTTCACAAATTATGGTCTATCAATAATAAATTAAATTACAAAGGTCTTAATAATTCCATTAGATTTCCTTGTAGATTTTCTATTAGAATTGATAATTTCAATAATCTTATAGAGTAATAGAGCTTCTATTAATTCATCTAAGTTTCAAATTTGGAGAAATTTCATTCATTTTATGAGGTGCAGTATAATTTTTTAATTATTCTGATGTAGGTAATCAGTCTGAGAAGTTTAGTGTTAAACTCTTCTGGAACACGGTACGGTATGTGTAAACTGCATAAAAATGAAGGTATGCCAAAAAATTTGGGTGGTCCGGACCCTCCAAACCCCCCTCTGGCTACTCTACTGGTACCCCCAGGTAAATATGTGGAGGAGGAACAAACTTTAGGTTTAAGTAACGAATAGGTTCAATCTCATCATCTATCATAAAACACATACAAAATTCACAGTCAACTTTAGAGAAATGATTTATTACATGAACCTGGTTTGTGAGACACCATCATCTTGAACTCATCTATTATATCTTCTGATGTTGCAGATTTAATCATATATATGTTGATTCAATATATGTTGATCGATGAATGGCAGTAGAATGTTTTTCAGTCGGTCTTGGCCCATCGTTGATCTTAACTTATTTTTTAAGCTGCTCAGTTTGGAAAAGTCACGCTCACACAAGCAACTGGTTATGATAAGTGATATTCTTAATAAGTTTATTGTTTAAAATAAGTTTAAATATATTCTATAATAAGTTATATTGGCAATGATGAGCGAATTATTTTTGGTTTATTTTTAAAAAATTCAAGAGCCAATGGGGGTACCGCGGTACCCCTGGTGACCCTCGTGCGCACGCCGGTGACAATAGGGAAATGGGCCGATAGTTTTTTGCTTTGTCTGGATCTTTACCCGGCTTGAGTAGGGCAACCACTCGCGCTTTTCTCCAACTCCTGGGTATCTGTGAACCATTAATGCAGCTGTTGATCAGCTTTAGAGTCCATTCAAGCGTGTCTGGTCGAAATTTCTTAATCTGTTCGGCTCTTATTCTATCCGCTCCTGCTGCCCTATTCTCCTTCATTTCTTTTATTGCATGCTTCAGCTCTTGCAATGAAAAGGGTTCTGCCAAGAAGTGATTCTCTCTAGGCCTACTGGGTTTTCTGCAGATTCTTGTGCTTCTGATTTTCTTTTCAACTTTACCATTCCATTATCGACTCACAATGCATCAATAAAATTAATTTAAAGCTAATCAAACTTATTGAATTTATGTGTGTACAGATTAGAGTTTCTTTGATAGAAATATTTCATTTGATCAAGTGAACTGAGCTATTCACAATATATCATTATAAGTATTATCATAGTAAAGTAACTATAGATAATACAGTTGATTTGCTATCCTGGGTTTCTTTATTTCTCCTCGATGTAAGCATATAATACTATGAAACAATCAGCTTATTTCCATTTTTATTTATTTATTAATTTTCAAGTTACAACATATACTTAATGGAAGGTTCAACAGGATAACTCCCAAAACTGTCCCTTTACCTGAATTTTTTCATAATAAGTAGGAACAAATGTTTACGTTATGCCACTTTGGTTTATTTCATTTGGTCTATAGGCTCATATACTATAACCTGTTGCAAAATAATTATTGTACGGTGTGAGTAGAGCGAGTCATGGAGAGTTTTCCAATTCGGAATACAAATTATTCAAATGTAATGTAGGCCTATTATATAACTCAGTCAAAGTCATTTTATTCATTGTATTAATTTTATTCTATCACATGGGTAGAAATATGAAGATAGATAAAATAAATATGTCTCTGAAGAACGGGGTGCACTTGAATGCGCACTTGGATCAAGATTATTTTAATGAAATAACTACTTTTATTTCTGATCTAATATTAATGCTGAATACATTCATTCCCAATCGTGAGTGGAGATTCCTCATTCGTACTGGAAACTGTATCAACTTCATTAAATGATAATTATTGAACCGGTTTTGAAATCCTTTAGAACGGCGTAGAACCATTCGCTTATTTAGTATTTCTATTGAAGGTTTCATGAATCACTTTCCTTGTAGCTTACAATTATAAATTATAAAAAATATAATAATAGACAGAATAACGCAGTTTGTAGACATAAAAAATTGCATTCTACTTGAAGCACGATCTCTCAATCTTCACATGCAACATAATAATAGGTATTAAATTATTTTGCAAAAATTGAGTTATTCTCTCTCAGGTAGGCTCTCTTGGGCCTATTACAGAGGTAGGTTATCATGTCATTTTCCAGGAGAGATTTTCTATCTGAAGCTGAGATATAAACAAATTTTAATCCGAACAAGCAATTCCTCTCAACATGACCAATCATTACTCAATGTGGGAATTGATTATTTATAATTGTGATTCGGAATTTATAATTGTACAAATTGAATTCGGCAAAAGGCCACAAGCTAAGTAGGTTCTTAGGGTATTCTTTATCTATTGTTATTCCAGGGTCGTTGTAGCTATTGAGGTTGACATTTGAATTTTCAACTTGATTCAGAACTTCGATGATCAGAAGAACTAAGCAATGCAAACAGACAATCATACAATGTCGATGTCTTGATGATCTAAATAGGATGAGAAATTTGTAGACATTTTTTCTTGTACAAAATTTCAGACATTTTAAGACTAATATCTCTAAGGAAAAATATTTAAAATGAAATTTTTTGTTGACAGAAATTACTTTATTATTGCAGCTTATTACAACAATAATGAATTATAAAGTTGGTCCATAGACCTAATCTGGGCAATATGAGCATTGTTTATAAGCATTGTCGGTCGGCTACTACCGGTAACTTCGGTATAGGCTATTTATTTATTTATTTATTTTGTATCGGAGCGCTCATATAGTTTATGAACTATGGTATAATTTGGTATTATAAATGGGGATTATTATTTCAAATTGCATAGCCTATTATGAGATCTCTGTAAATAAGGTGTTAGTTATTGTAGTTGTAGCCCATTAATAACACTGGAAATTAGTGACTGGCCATATATAAATAGGGAATTGAAATATTGTAACTCATCAATGAGAATGTTTTAATGAAGTTTTATTCAAACTTTAAAACACTTGAGTTATGTTTCTATACGAAGTGTCAAAGCATATTCTAAATTGCATCTTGAATGATATGACTGGGAAACACTCGAAATGTTGCACGTGAACCACCATCTACTAACAATATGAATGAATTGATAAATACCAAAAGTTTTTGCTACATGTAGTGGGTTAAGCTGTGGTGTCACGTGATACAATTCTCTATGATTGTATGTAAAATTGATATACCGGTAGCTCATTCTTCGTAGTTCTTTTCTCACTTTTTTTTGCAATTCAGGCTGTTATTATCAACTTCGATCGTATGATTCGCAATTCACACGCCTTTCAACCAGATAAATGAACGAAGTGGTTATTTTAGGCTACAAACATACTATGAGCCTTGTTCAATAGTGGATCTTATTTACTTGAAATACTAACCTGGAAAGTAAAACATCTCATTCAGATTTCTCAAGGACACTCACCTTTAAAAATCATAATAATAGAAATTCATAGGAGATAAGTTTGGGAGAATCATCTGATGTTCTTATTGAATAGATTTCAAGATTTTTTATGCATTGCCAGAATTGGGAGAGGATAATAGAAGATATATGGGGATGGAGGATTCCTTAATATAACTTACTACCGATTTGATAAGTGATTCATTCAATTGAATCAGTAGCGACTCAACTTGACGAGAAACCTTATTAATTAATCACGAATTTCAAACTTTCCAGAATTCTATTGAAAATACAAAATTGGGTTTCTATATATTGAGCTTCATTATCACAACAACTATATTCATGATTTTCCTTCACCATAGAATCATTGTTTCTCTCCGAACTGAGTCTCGAAGAACTAGTCTGCTTATCTTTATATTTTTTATTTAAATATAAAGATTAGTCCAAATAAAATGATCACTTGCATGAAAATTGAATAAATTTAACCGCCATAAAATCACTTATACTGAAGGCAGGTGACTCAATTGGATTTCGTGCAATTTTCATTTATTGATTTAGAAACCTTGAGCTTGAGATTACCACCACTTAACACCATGCTTCACCTACAATATTGTCAAATAGTTCTATTATTTACCACTACATATTATAATTTATATTGTATTACATATTTTTCAAATGATGAACAATACCGGGCAGTCAAGGCTAGCCTGAAGAGAATAAGAATTGGTTGATACTCTGCAAGGTATCTGCCAGAACCATACGGTATTTAATGAAGTTTGAGCCCTAGGATTCTTGTTCCACTTCTAGGCCTACAGTGAGTAGGCCTAACTGTTAATTATTCTTGAAATTGAACGATTAAGGTCTTTACTATTCCGACGGAGGCTAGTTTTCGAGCAGGTAATTACCGTAGTCAATCATAATTATTATAATTTCATGAAGGTTATCGTTCTATAATAGAGACATTTGAAGCATTTAGGCTACTGGGTGACTTGGTCTAGACTTACCTGCATCGTTGTCCAAGAGCATAATGCCTTGATAAGATAGAGAGGTGATGTAGAGCCACTTTTATCTGAAAAAATAAGGAATTCCATTTTGAAAAGCAGTTCTATCGATAGTCTGCTCTCCTCTCTACAATTAGGTTAAACAAGAGTTTTGAAATATGTTGCCACCTATAGAATAAATTACAAAAATAAATTTTGAAGATGCATGAGAAAAATATTTCTAATCAGTCTTTTCCAATTCGATATCTGAAACCTGGAAGATATTGAAGGTGAAGATGAGTATGAATTTACTAAAGAGCTGAGCTCAAAAATTCCTCTCATCCCTTATACAGCACAACTCGATTCGTAGAAATTATTACCCAATCTCTAGTCGGACATTTAATTCATTCCTTTAATGTTGTGATAGAAAAAAATCAATATTAGCAAGCTGGAGAATTAAAGCATTCACTGAAAGGAAACTCATCACTTAAATCACCATCGATATAAAAATATATAATACATGAACACAAGAAGTCTATGAACTAGTCTAGTTGGCAATAAGCACAATTGAAATATACAATTTCTGAAAAAACTTACTTGAATAGTACGTAATTCAAAAAATACTGAGCGTAGCTGGTCAATTTATTACTGGCCAATTTTTGTCGTACGGTAGTAATAATTATCAAGGATTATTCTACCTATATAAGATGGTGTGAGCAAAATAAGCATGAATATCAACAAGATTAACGTGTCTCTCAGGTCGCAATTAGAAAAAGCCATTTCGATTTTGATTTATGGCTTTCAGTGCTAGTCGAGTGTCTGCTTTGAAGTACCTACATTATTTAGTATTATTTACAATAATCATATTAGTTATATTATACGATATTTGAGTTTATTTATTTTCTTAGGGAGAGAAAGCATAAATGTAGAAAGAGAAATATCAAATAATTTTTATTGTTATGTTAGATATGAAAAGACCCCTTGCACAAGTGAGAGAGAAGGAAAGAGAGAGAAAGTCTGGCGGAAAGAGAGACTGCAACTTTATTAATTTAATGGATTAGCGGTTACCCGATAAGAGATAGATGGCCCCACTACATGAGAAAAGGAGAGAGACTGGAGACAATAGAATGGATTTAAATGGCGAGTGACCTTCCGATCTACGAAGGTCGCTGACGGGGACGCCCTCATTTGTGGTCGCCCTCGGCGGCGGTGGTGGTCGAAATGAAAATGCCGCTATAGTAACTTCTTGTGGCATTGCTTTAGTATTCGATGAACGTCTGGCTGCATGATTTACAGGAAATTGTGCGAATCGTGGCCAGTTGTTATGATGAAGTTGATAACATCTATTAGCACCCATACCGTAAATCACAATCTACTTAAAATCAAATACCGGTATTCAATTTTCCTTCTATTCTCATTCTGTGCATCCTCGTGATTCTTATTGAATTTTTGAACATGTGTCAAAGCCAAATTAAATTCACCACTATATTTTGCTTGTCCAGAACAGGTTCCTTATGTTGTTTGATATGTAATAAATTCCTTACTCCACATTGTTGAACTTAGGTACTTGAAAAATACGTAGTTCGAGGCTAGTTGTTTCAGAATCGTAAGAGAAACCTACTATTGATTAATATCAATGATCAGCTCTATACCCTATTCACGATCACTTGAGACGAAATAAAGAAACTTTTTGCATGTACATATAGCTATTTTTGGTTGAGCTTGAGGGAAAGCCAAAAACTGTGATTGACTACAGCTGTTCGACTGCGGCCGACCGTCATATGAAGTAATACCTCCCTTTACCCTCACACACGCGCAAACAATTTGTTCATTTCGTCTCAAGTGATGGTGAATAGGGTATAGTCAAAAACGTTGACAAGATCTGCACGTGAGCATCAATAACAGCTATTTTCTGTTTATCACAGGAATTATTTAATAGTTCAAACCTTGATGCACAAGTTAGAAAAAATTTGTATAAATTCGAATGTGAAGTACTTCTTTCTATAATTCTTGGTTCGAGAGGAGTCTTCAGGGTTGATAAAGTGTACTATTAGGGCCATTAGGAGCATGTGATGGTATTTAATTTCTAGGGAAATTCGTGTGTATGTCTTCTCCTTCCTCAGGAAATTCTTCTTTGGAAGCTTTTTCCCACATAGCACACAAAGTATCCGATACATATTAGGTACATATCGACGTAACCCTTAAAGTATGTATTGTAGGTACAAAAGTAGGTACAAAATATGTACCTCAAACGTATCTGATACATATTATTTGAGGCAGAATTGATACGTATTTCCTGATACTTCCCAATATGTATGAGATACGTATCTGCTAAACATACCCACAATGCATTAAACTGGCTACCTGAGTAAGAAGATAACCAAAACTCTTGCATGTTTGAAAATCTTATCTATTTTTTCGACCAATAATTGTGGAAAGAAGATTGATCAAAAATATCTTCAAATAATAATAAGAATCTTCAAAGTAATGGCCTAAACACATGAACGGTATTCTGTAGAAAAGTTCACTTGACGGCTACAGATGATCAGAATTCTGGGTGCAACCCAACCCAGGCAACTAACTTTTCAGGAGCAGCTTCGGCAACACTCAACAGTCAACACACATCCTACTTCTTCAGACAGTATAATACAGTACTAAAGAATAATACAGTAATACTAAAGTATAATACTTGAGTAAATTATATAGTACTAAAGTACGCCTATACTTTATTATTAAATTATACTTCAATACTCAAGTATATAGTACACTACTTCCTAATTGGGAAATCAGTATCATGCAGATATATGACCAATGACCTTCAGGCAAATAACAATGGACACTTCATCTTGTCAGAGCACAAGATGTGGATTATACGGAGAAAGGAAGGAAACAAAGTTTGAAAAACCGGCTGTAGAGTCTACAACCAAAAATAGCAGGTAGCTCACTTCTTGTTTGAGGATCAGTTTCTCGTCTTGATTTGAATCCAGATAAAAGTCATTGGAATATAACAGAACTCTGACTCTGTTCGGCTTCCACAATCAACATTTTATTAGGCTCTGTATCATATTCAGGATGGAGGATGATATCAAATGTACGGTGATGTGATATTTTACCTGAAACTATTTTGCCTCAAAATATTTATCTCTATTATTTGAATGATAATTTATTAGGAATATTTAAATCGTGTGATCGGATGGAAAAGAAAATATCATTCGAAACATTCCCACAAACTTCAGCTTTGTTCTCCACTTGCAATTTCAGTTGTAAGAAGATACTATTGTAAATACAGACTCATTGCGCCTTATTATTTTCACTGCGATTTTTTTACTATACTTAAAGAAAGTAAAGGTTATCACTTTTGCATTGATAGGCTGAAAATTAATGTATTCTATGGTTGAGAGAGATTTTACAAAAGTTATTTTGATCTACAATAGGCTATACTGATCCAAACTGGCAAATTAAGCATAATCAAATCGAAGTCTAAAGATTAATACTACTCTGCTGGTCTTAACCAATATTATGCAGACTGGATGTAAATTTGATTATATTTTCACAATAAATTGAGAAGGGAAGTTATATTGACGATTCTCAAAACTATCCGAGAAGTTATAAAATATATATTGATATTATTATTGTGTTTTAGATCAATAATTTTATAGTATACTACTATACTGCAGTTGAATAGAATACACAAATGAATCACAGGTTTGGAAGTAGATTACTTACAAATGTACGTAGTGGACGATATTTCTGTTCTGTAATAAGAGTATATCTCAATACTTCAGGCTGATAAAGGAGGTCTCTGATATCTAGGCTCAGATATCTTTTACGAGATACGATTCGCATGCTCATGTTGCGGCAAATGGAAAACAGTTCTCTTCTCCTTGGAAAGCTTGAAAAAAGTATACTAACTTAAGCACATGGTCAGTCTGATAATAACTTTTTTTAAATATGGAGCGATCACCAAACTTTACTTCAATCTTAGCTTCCTTTAAAATGAAAGGAGGCTATGCTTCAATTCAATATTATTTCACTATTATAAGTTCAGTTGTGTGTTGTAGTATTTATATCACGAAAATCAATTCCAGAATCTTACTTGAGATATCGTGACTGGTCAAATGATAGACAGGTCCAGTTCCACCAAATACATCAAGTATTCCAAGGTAGGGGTAGGATTGAAATCAAGACAAATCATGAGCTACGGAGCTTTGATGACCGTAATTATAAGGGATAATTATGGGTGTTATGAAAAAAGGCGATAATAACTGTGACTCGTTATTCGTTAATGATAGGATTTTTCGAATACATCACCTGCAAATATCAAGGTTTATTAGGTCTCGCGAGAAACAGAAATCTGTTTGCAAATTAGTTCTGCATCGTTTTCATTCTATTTTGATTTCTCTCTTATTTTGAGTCCGTCATCATCATAGGTCATTTGGTTGATAGGCCAATCATACAGGCTACATCGTTTCCCAAAATATAGAACGTAATTAACGCAAGAAATCTGTTCAACCTTCATTGTAAGACCAGCAATCTGTGAGAAAACATGGATTCGTAATTCCTGTGAGACCTAAAACTTTGCAGGTCCTGAGTTTTACCCACCATCAAATAGTTTATCATTTCGTGATCGAAACTGTGCTGTGTGACTATTAATATTCCGAACTGACTATTGAATAACTCATTCAGAATCTTTTCTTTTGAAGGCTAGACTCAATTTTTTTCAATCAAAATATTTTTATTTCAATAATTTTGCATCATAGCTCTACACAATTCTGCAAAATTTGCAAAAAGTTCTATAAAAAGCTTATGGAGGTGGGTGATTTTTTTTACGGAATAATGAGTTAATAACTAGCAATAGCCTAATGATAACTTGAGATGCATGTATTCTGGGAGATCGAATCTGACGAGCTTACATTTTCAAAATTATTGCAAATTCAAGACGGCGTGATAAATTTGAAAAGTCACTGACGTGGTCATGTTATGCATGATTTCGATACAGAATTTCAAGACTTCATCTAGCTATTAACTGAATGGTTGTGAATATCTCTCATCAATATTAAAAGTCAAATCAAATTTGTAACGTTACTTCGAAACATATCGATCTATGGTTCTCAGCATTCGATTTTTCTTGAAAATCTTCATCGAAATCATGAATAATCAAAATTGAATAGAACGTTCAATACTAGTACAATCCCCTATGTCACGACCGTCAAATTACCTTTGTACAAAAATATTGTGCCATTTCTAAGCTTTCCACCCTCTCTTCATAATAATACATTTTCGAATTCAACGTCATCAAACCAATATAAACCTATAGAATTTTCCAAATAATTCAAATCAAATTTTACATCAATATGGGCAATAATATTTATAGTAATAGTTGAAATGTGTTAATCGTAACTTGAAGGAATTCAAGGCTTGATTAGATGTGGTCGATAAAAGCGTTTCAAAGGTATTCATGACTTTTGTCGTGATCTGCAGTGTCTTGAAATTGTATAAAAAGCTTCTATTTATAATTCATCATTATTTTTTTCCAGTTTGAGGGAGAAAGAGAACATGCCCGAGAAATTGAAAAGCCATCTTATTTTAAAACAAGCAAAAAACCTGCTGAAATTTTATTGAAATTGTATTTATTGGTAACAAGTATGATGATAATCAATCTGTTGTTTTGCTTGAAAATAGAATGGAACAGCTTCATAAAGCGCTTGCTTGCTTTCAAAGATCTGAACTCGATGTGGTCGGCATTTGTTGCTTATTTCGCTACCAACGATGCAATCACTCTTTTCAAATACATACATCAATTTACAGGCCAATGTGCTCTGCATCATGAAGATTCTCGTAACTTGAAGGAATTCAAGGCTCGGTTGGATGTGGTCGATAAAAGCGTTTCAAAGGTATTCATGACTTTTGTCGTGATTTGCAGTGTCTTGCCTTATTGTGTGGGCATAATCATGATTCTCAAATCAGACCCCAGTAAAATATCTGCCCAACGCTTACCATTCATCATGTTGGTTTACTATCCAGAGGATTACAGATCTGTCAATGTCTATTTAATTGTACAGACAATTATTTTCTTATGGTATGCGATGATAATCTACCTATGGTGCATGTGCCTCAAATCTATGCTACTATCCATAGAATGCGTCACTCATCAAGTCAACTCAATATGCGAATCCTTGAAAAAAATTGATGAAATTATTGCATCGAAGCTCACAACTGCTGCTGCTCAAACAAACATTGAAAGTTACAACTCAAAACCTTCTGAAAAGAATCATCTGAAAGATGTCTTCAATGGAATCATAAAGGACCATCAATCGATTTGCAGGTGAGACTACCAGTTGATATTCATTTATTCATTTATTGCAATATAAAAAGATTTTTATAGAATCGTTTCTAATATGGAGAAATAACTTTCTCTCTTATAATGATGTTTTGAATGTCACTAAAAACCATTTGATATGTGGTAAACCTACATGGTCCCAATTACCAGTAGACCACATAAAAATAAATACATATTGAATGTTATTGATTCATTAATTATATTTCAACGTTTCTGATCATTGTGTTCCAGCGCGGCAAAATTGCTCAATGGGAATGTGAATGGTATAACAATGGGATTCATGAACATCTTTGGATTTCAATTATGCATTTTCTTGATGTTTATTGTAGAGGTGAGGAGCAAATATTCTGATAATTTGTGTGTGATTTATCTCTTCTATAATTTATTGAAAGGTACTTCACTATTGTCTGTCTAGTGAATGAACATAATATTTTCTATTTTAAATTATGTTGGAATTTGTTCTATTGCTATCCCAAAAATGGGCTTAGGATACCTAGTCAATTTAATGTAATTGAAATGTGAAACCGGTACTAAGCACTTACTTCTCCACAAAGGACATTATACTATTGACACTGTTGAGTCAAGTTTCACGTTATGAAAAAGTTACATATTCATTGGAATAGTCCTTTTTGGTGAAATAAAGTCTATTTAATTTCCTATTTGATTCAATTTTAATAATAATGTGTGTCCAATCATGTGTATTTAGCATCATATGCACTGGGCCTATCCAGTTAATTGACAAAAGTTGAATTTCTCAACTTGCTGTTGTACTTACTTGCCAGTAATTACTTTTGACTTTTTCTCAGGCCACCAGACCTGAGCCAGCCAGGTTACACGAATATTATTATTATTTACTTTTGGCTTGATACTATAATAATTATTGGCAAGTTGAGAAATTCAAATTTTGTCAATAATAATAGTATTAACCCGAAAATAATTACCGTATGTGGAAATTTAAATCATATGAATGTTTCATTTTGCAGGCGAAAGATATCTCACTGAAAGTGAGATATGTATTCCGTTACTATTTAGTATTGGGAATACTGTTTTTCTGCACTAAAAAATGTCAGAGAATAAAAGATAAGGTACCTAATTACAATTTGAAATTATTTCTAGAATATATATTATACTTTCAGAGTCTATACACTTGAATAATTTTTGAAGACAAAGCCAGAACATACAAGAACGTTGTAGCAAGGGCGTACGCAGGATTTTTTCCAGGGGGGGGGGGGGGCAAGCCATTTTCCCCGTTCACGGCGATCACCCCCCCCCTCTCTTCCTAGGCCCCCCTCATAGAAAGAGGAGGGGTCAGTCATAATATTGTTCAGTTCAATACATTCTATCATGAACATTGAGAATAAAAATAAATTAAACATAATATTGCAAATAATTTGGATGACTTGTGATTTAAGTGATTAAATTTCCATGAAGTTAAGTGAGCTTAGGTATTTTGTACTAACAAGCCCCACATTTTGTTTCAAATAATTTCATCACAAAGTTTGATTGTGATTCAATTTCTCTGTTCACTGAGTGTTTAAAGCAAGTTCAATCTTTCAGGTGTTTGTAATTCCTGAAACAGTATTTCCCTTCTTAGGAAGCATTGCATATTAAGAGTCTTTCCTCGAAATTGTTCAAATACCAAAATCTATAAGCATGGTATGGTACAAAGTTATAATAGGTAGTCTAACTAAAATATTGAATAATAATCTGCTCCAAACACTTTGGATCCAAATAGAAGTACCGTACCCTAACTAATTTAAAAACTAGTTTTGGATAAATAAATTTATCAACATTTTATAACTAGGCTATAAAGACTGCTTCAAAACTCCCTATCAATAATCTGATGCATTGTTCCTGGGTAAGAAACATATCTAAATATTATTTTGAAACTGTCCCAAAATTCTCAATTGCTCACACATCCAAATGCCCGAATCTATGTTTTCACATTCCTCTATAAATTTTATAATTTTTTTGGGGCCTTAAGAGAGTATTAAAGTGGTCAATCCTTATGAAAAATTAGCTGAGAAATTCAATAAAACCAGTTTGGTGGTTATTGAGATGATGATCAAAATATAAGCGGAGAGAACTCAATTTTTCAACTTCTAAGGGATGGAAATAGTATCCCTTTTTGTTGACTGGTTCCATCCATTGAATATTGATTTTTCCAGGTATCCCTTTTTGTTGACTGGTTCCATCCATTGAATATTGATTTTTCCAGGTCTGTTTATTCTGCCTCAATGATAATGTGTTGAGTACTTGTCTTATTTAAACATTCCAAATTTTATCTTCTTTACTGCTTTAAAAAATTTAATTTTAGCCACTTGTAACTTTCTCTATTCTTTATTTCTCGGTACCTACCCAGGTTTCAGAGTCATACATAGGAGAGCTAAGATGGCCATCACTTGTAATCATATGTAAAATCTCAAATTGGTCTCTCTCCTGGCTTTATTCTTCAAAGACCTGTTGATTGTCTCACAAATAGCTAGAATTCGATTTATTTCAGAAGAAATATTCAGTTACTTTCTCGAGACAAACAATTAAACAATCCTTCAAAAGACAAGCAATCTATTCAAAACTGCCTTCATGGTCTGTTTTGTCTCCTTGAAATCCTGATTTGTGAGATTTGGGTGCGTCCTAGAAGAGACGGCAACCGAGCTGATTCATCAAAATTCCATTCTCTACAATATTACTTGATTCGAAATACCAGTCAACAATAAAGTATCCTAAACTTCGGACAGTTTCAAAATACAGGGTTCGCCAATGAAGTGGGACGATTTGAATAAGCAACAGGTTGTTTAAGAAATTGTATTTTTGTAGTTTTTTCATCATAAATAGAAAGCAGAAATTTAGCCATTTAGTGTACAATAAGTGAAAAATAATTTTTTGAATTTATCATCTTCCAAATGTCCTCCATTGGAATCTATGCACTTTTGCAGCCGGGCCTGGAAGTTTTCCTCGACATTTCGCAACATATTGAGTGGTATTCCTCCAATCTTATCTATAATCCGTTGTTTTAAAGCTGGGATAGTTCTGGGTGGATCGCTTTGATAAACACCCGTTTTTAAGTAGCCCCATAGAAAATGGTCATAAGTTGATAAATCTGGAGAGCGAGTGGGCCAGGGATATCCCCGTTTCGAGAAATGACGCGGCTTGGAAACAAAACATTTACAGCATTCATGGCAATTATCGCAGATTGGCTTGTTGTCCTATTAGTTTGTTCATTCAATGGAAAACGGGCGATTTCTGGTATAAGAAAGTTATGAATCATTTCGATGTAACGCACAAAGTTAAAAGTGACAGCAAATTTTCCCGTTTCTTTCAGGCCCAGCTGCAAAAGTGCATAGATTCCAATGGAGGACATTTGGAAGGTGTTATACCGTATTAAAAATTTTTTGACTTATTGTAAACTAAATGGCTACATTTCTACTTTCTATTTTTGATGAAAAAATTACAAAAATACAATTTCTTGAACAACCTGTTGCTTACTCAAATCGTCCCACTTCATTGGCGAACCCTGTATTTAGAAACTGTAGTATGTTTCTCACCTAGATCTAAAATATTGGTAGGGAGTTCTGAAACACTATTGTATGGCTATTCAGCTCCAAAAAATTAGCTGCTACAATTACCTTCAACTCTTCAATTTTTTTTTCATTCAAATACATGATACCACAGCTATAACTTCGCAGTAATGGATTCTAGGTCATGAAACTCCATTGAAGATTAAAAATGTTTTTTTTTTTTAATTCTCTGGAGTAACATTTGAGCATATAGAGAGTTAGCAAGTAAAACAAAAAGATTTGAATAAGTCACCAACTCTTCAAGAAAAAAAAATCAATTTCATCATTTATTAGTCATGAATATGAAGAAAAAATGTACTTCTAAATATATTCTATTGGACAATAATAGAAAATATTAATTTCTGAATATAAAATTTGCGAATCGTCCTTCATTGCAAGGCAAAGAGCATGTTGTTGGACAGATTTGCGTGAACTTTGGAGTATTGTCTGTTGAACAAAAGAAATATTTTGAAGGGTTCGAAGGTTTTCGTACTCTCATCTAGTTTTTTAGATATTTCTTCAGTTTTTTCAAAGTTGTTTAAACATACACGTCTGAAATTGATGTTTAGAATTGAACAATTGATTTCTAGAAAAAATACTTTATTTCTCTCATTGTATAGTGGATCGCTGTATTTTTTCCACATTAGTAACTACTTCAAATTTTTCCGTTTCATTGACCCTACAAAGGATGGAAAAGTGACAGAGATAAAAAAGCGTATTCTCATCTGAGAATCTTACTTCCAATGAGTCAAGATGAGGAATTATTAATTATCTTCTCCAGTATTAAATTGGAGACTCAGATATGGAAGTTTTACCCCTGTGAGTCTGTGACTTCGCAATCTTCAACCTACAATTGAGTTTTGAATTTATTTCATTCTATGATAATAATAATAATTTATTTTTATTTTATTATATAAACTATTTTTTTATCTAATTCATTTTATTTTTTAATGTATTGAAAACAAAAATTTTGTCAACTTCTAGGGGGGGGGGGGACCGCCCCCCCTGCCCCTGCCTGCGTACGCCCATGCGTTGTGGTTACGTGAATGTAAATGTTGTTGTACTTTTGAATTCATTACTATTATTCTTGTTCACATGTCTTAATTACTTGTTAACACCGAGAGTTGTTTGTTTCATCACACGTTAGTTTCGAACGGTATTATTGTTTTCAATTTCAAAAATGCTCATTTTCATGTTAAAGTTATACTTTTTCTATTCTTAATAGAACGTGAAAATTGGAAAGAGTCAACAACATTTTCAGAATAAAATATTTGAATGATACTTTTAAATGAATACAATGTCATCGATTTCCATCGAAAATCGAGCTAAGACCCGTCATGCTCAATAAATATTTCAACAAAGTTGAACATTTGCATTTCAATCTACCATTGAGAACTTAACATATTTTTTAATGCAGATGACTTTCAACCTAATAGACTAAGAACACAAATTTATTCGAAATAGCCGTATATCCTCCTTTTTAATTATGTAGCCTACACGAGGAGGAAGGATGTAATAATATGAATCATAATCAATCTTCAATATTAGAATACTTTAGTAGCAAACAATTTTGTCTCACTATTGCCACAATACAGGCAGCATCATTGAATGTACTGAATTTTTATTCCGATATTGTAGCCCTATATAGACCTAAGACCTTCATGCTATGCAAAAGCTATACAATGCTTCAAGCATTGTATTTTTTTTTTGATCCAATAGACTTATCTCGCTAGACTTGTTCATAGTTTCAATTTCTTAAAAAGTTAATTATTTTTTAGGATTTGTAAGTAATTCTATTTTTGAATGATCCTTTTTTGCATGATGTTGTGATCCAGGGGCAACAGCTGAGAGATGCAGTGTACGGAAGTTCGTGGACTGATAAGCCGAGATGGCTGCGCAAATCACTCACTGTCATGATGACGATGGCCAATAAAGATATGCAGATCTCGCCCTACGGAATCTATGTCATTGACATGAGCTACATGACCAATGTGAGAGAAGTTATTGCTTACTTTTTAATAGACGAGTAGACGAGTATCAGCTCAATTTACAGGGGTGCCCATCCCCCCCATGGCTGATGGCGCAAAATCCCCCAAAATCCATTGCTTGTCCAATAGTCCCACAAAAAAAGCCCACTCCCCCCCCTAACACTAACAAAACGTGAGAAACAAAATGTTACCAGTAGAATCATGAACTTTATTTATTGAAAGTATTGAAAAAATTCAATGAAAGTTGATTTCAGCAACTACACTCCATTTGACGTAACACTTTAAAAATAAAGAATAAAATGAAATTTACTCAAATAAAAAGACAGATATTTTTATATTCATTCCATAATATGGAGTATAACTTACTATACCCTTGAATGCTTCTTCTAATAACCCTCTTTCAGTAGCAATGAACTGGGGGGTGTAACATCGCAGCTAAGCAGGGGGTCCGGGGGCCCTCTCCCGGGAAATTTTGTAAAATTTTACTTTAAAATTGCTTTTGAGAAGGCCATTTTATGGTCTATTAAATGAGGAAATCCCTATTTTTTGAGCATGAAATATTGATAATGATAGCCTATAGGCTACTGTAGACTGTCATTTGTCAAGACCAATTCAATACTAAGTTTAAGATTCAAAAACAAAGAAAAATTTATTATGAGTTATTGAAAATTCGTTCACTTTCAGATTGGGATAAAATTTAAAATTAAACAACTCATTCTTTCAATGTTGCAGTCTTTAATAGCAAATCTTCACTTGCTTACTTTGCAAAATTTATCTCGATAGAACCACTGCATGAATCGATTTTCAACCTGAAGTTTTCATTTTATTCATTCAAAGTTAAATTAAATAAGTAAAAAAAATAAGTGCCTAATTAGCACAATTACTTATTACAATAATTACTTATGTAATTATTCGGCCTGCCCTTGAATCCGGTACTGAATATAATCATTACGAATCAGTATTTCTCTAACAAAACTTAATTGAACGAATAAATGGATACCGGATTATGAAATTTATATGAATCGATAATCAATAGAATTATTACATGATCACGATGAAATTATGATAATACAGTATAAAGGCTATATTTGTTAGTGAAGAAAATAATATAATATATCAACATACCATGTTAATACTGTAATATACTGTAAATTATAAGTCAAAATCTCGTGAAATAAATTAAAATAATTTAAACTTGAAGTGAAGTTTTTCCATTTCAAGAAAATGGAGGGGTTTTCATTTGAGAATTAATTATTCAGGTTATTATAATTATAATAATAATCATTATTATCACATTAATAATTGCATTGATAATTGCATTAATAATTAAAATTAACATACAAAAAACTGTTTTAAGAATCTCCGCCCATGAACGTTTCGTTTTATTAGGTAGGGTCTTAGGGTCTCCGCACCCCGCCATGTGCAAACTTTTCAATATAACATTCAATTTCAAATCAGAAAGCTCAAATACCTTATTTTAAATAAGTTGGAAAACGTGTCAATTTGAATGCCTTTTTATTTATTTCCATTTACAGGTTTTTCACTATTTTCTTTCAGCCGTGCGTCCCCTGGGATCTTGTGCCCAGGCAGCAGGCTCTGTATTCTATACAATTCATGCAAAGCAGAAATTAGTCTACCGCTTGATACTTGAGGAATAATGTTTTCATTTTACCTTTCCTCGCCCGACAAAGTTTTCGGTTGAAGCTTTTGTCATTCTTCGGCTTGTTTTTTCCTCGTAAGGTTTTGATGAACCGTCCTTCTTTGACTAAGATTTTTTTATATTTCACTGGAACATTGTTTTTCACCTTATAGCCTACAAGAGTTTTCTCTTAGAGTGCTCTAGCCACTTGTCATCCCAATGTACAGTATTTAACAAAAAGCTCTGCACATTTGTATTTGAAAGATTTTTCCAACATTTGAGACATTAAAATTTAGTTCGTCTTCATTAAAGTTGAAAGAAAAAATATAAAACACTACAAACTGCGAAAATTACTAATAACACTACATTACTAAAATCTTCAAAACCACGTAGTACCATGTATACCGAACACAACCGCTCAATTCCACTATGGAACAACGACTTTGAGCATTGTGTAAAATTGAAGAACCAACTATTTTTACCTCAAGTCGTCAACTATATTCTATATACTGAGAAGGAATAATTACAGATTACAGGAACCATTTAAAATCGATTTTGTTTATGTTTGTTTAGGTCTGAATTCTATTGAAAGTTTTGGGTGCATTCTGAGAAATGATCTGGCGAATACTGCTGAAGCATGGCTCCGTTTAGCTTGGCAGCCGTGATTATTTGTAAACAGAAAGAATCGTTAGACATTTTTACCCCATTTTTTTAACCCATACCTAATAAGAATAACTTCATGGTTCTAAGGCCTACAACTGTCATATATTATTCTATTATACAGTTATTCTATAGATATTAGTTGGATTATTCAAATGTAGAACACGTTTACATTTAAGTGAAACATCAAAAATAATAACTCTATTCTACTGTAATTAGTTTACTCGTAATTTATCGATTCCCCCCCAAAATTTTCAATCTTATAATAAATTTTCAATAATATATCAATAATCCCCCCCCAAATTTCGGGCCGATGGCGCAAGTTGCGCCATCAATCCCCCCCGTGGGCGGCCCTGAGCTAAAAGAATATTTTGAGAGATCCTCCTCTCGTCCTCTCTAATTGACTGCTCCATGACAAAGTATGATTATTATTCGTTTTTGAGCAGAGTAATTGAAGTAATTCATGTTTACTTTGAAACATGACTGTGAACTTTGAATTCTACTCTGTGAACTTGAATCTGTGTGGAAATCTACTCTAAAATGACTGTCCAATGTAAAATGGAAGTCTGCTATATATTCACTGGTGACACCTATATTCTAGCAGAGAGTATAATTTCTATAACAAGTATAATTTTGTTCTATTATCTCCACATTTTCAAGAGTCGTTTGAAGATTTATAACTTAAATGAGTATGAATGTAAAAAGCCATACCATGAATAATATTGATATCACTGCTTCATATACTTGCTACATTATATACGGTATTGATATAACTGTTACATATAGTTCAATGGTCTATATAATAAAGGTTACGCAAGGGTGGTAGTTTCGTTGATATTGTTCACTTAATTTTCATTATTAATACAAGCCTCTGACAAGGAAGTTGCTTAGACAATAAATATAATAACAATAATTAATCATTGATGATTTGATCAAGTCACGATATCATTCATTATAAAGGAGTAATACACGAGTACATCATTATCACGAAAAACGTGAAGATTACGAGACAGAATTTAGATCCTTTAATTAAACTACTACTAACATAACTTTCACTACAATTATTGGGCCTAGTATAAGACTCACTGGCGGCTCGTGCCCACGAAACAGGTGAAGTGCTCGTATCTTTTACTGTACAGCACTTCACCTGTTTCGTGGGCATGAGCCGCCAGTGGATAAGTTAATTCCTTAATAGGCAAAATTACGAATAATATAATCCTGTAGACAAAAATATTTACTCAGGCTATCTATATCTATATAAGCGAAATGGCACTGACTGATTCACTGACTGATTCATTCATCTTCTTCTTCTTTCTCGATCCCCTTCTGCCTCACAGCGTAGGGTGGTTTGAAGATTCCTCGGCCCAGCGTCTCCACTCCCCACGATCCTCAGCCAATCTTTTCATCTGCTGCCAGTTTTTACCCCTAGCAGCCCCCATTCTTTCGACATGGTTTTCAAACGTTATTCTTGGTCGTCCTCTTTGCCTCACTCCAATAGGTTTCATTTCCCATATTTGTTTGGCCTTTCTCTCGTTTGTCATCCTTGTTACATGACCGAACCATTTCAACTGCCTTTCTTGCATTTTGCCAACCAGGGGTTCAATCTCCACTTCCTGCCTTATGACTTCGTTCCTTATCCTGTCTCTTCTTGTTTTTCCCACAATCTTTCTAAGGAATTTCATTTCAGATACTCTGATTTTCTGGGCTTGCCTTTCAACAAGTGGCCAGCTTTCTGAGCCATAGAGGATAGTAGGTACATACACTGCTTGGTATATTCTCTTCTTTGCCGTTTTACTGACTTCTCTTTTACCCAATAGAGTATTATTTATTGAATAGAATATATTATTGGCTTTTTTTATTCTATTCAGAACTTCACTATCAATCCTTCCATCTCGTTTTATTTTGACTCCCAAGTAATCATATTCATCTACTTGTTTCATTTGTTTTCCTTCCAGAAAAAGTTCTATTTGCTCCTCTTCATCTTTTCCAACATGCATTACTTTGATTTTATCAATATTAAGCTGCATTCCTTTCCATTTCAGAATCTCATGCCATTCCTCTACTGTCCTTCTACTGTCATTCATCACCAGTACTAAAAATCGACTGAAGCGAATGCGTTCAAATACGGCAGCCATGTTCAGTTGGACGTTTAGACGCGCGCTAAGAAAGGATTTTAAAAACTTTTCAAGGATACGCCAAATATTTTAGTTTTTCTAGAGGTTTTCGGCGTTTTCCTCATTTTTTCGAGAACCAATCGGTAGAAAATGTTGATATTTGGTGGGCAGGTTCAGATGAGGTCTAGAAATTTTGTGTTAAAATATTTTTGCAATCCGTTCAAGATTACGCCAGTAATCAGGTTTTCAAAATTGTAGATGTGTTGCGGGTTGCATATCTTCCGCCTTGCCCGAAAATTTTTTTGAAATAATTGATAGTTTTACTGTATAAATTTTGATGATTATTAAAATATTTGAATATTTTCAATTATTTAAAATTTCATTTTAATGTTATTCAAATATATTGAAGTTGGATATCATGCTATTGATGTATTAAAATAAAAATAGAGGTCATTATTTCAATAGGATTTGGAAATAAAAATCACTCTATTGTATATTCTATTTGTATGAAGAATGAATACTTATAAAATTGTCAAAACTATTCTCTAATTTAGTTCTTGACTATATATCTTTGACTATTGAAATACCAAGATAAATTGAATTAGACGTATGACTAGGCGTAGAACAATTGGATAAAATAATGCAACAATATTTAATCAATAGCCAACTTTTTATTGAGAGTTAAGGTAGATTTTGCTCACATTGAAAGAAATACAGTACCTCCTTAAAAATCGGGTTACACTGCTGGTGTAAATTTATTGTGTTGATTTCTAAAAAATGAGTTATGCGAGCGGTGTGCTCACCCTGGGGAGGGGAGTCCGGGGGCCCTCCCCCGGGAAATTTTGAAAAATTACACTTGAATTGGAGCTTTTTTAGCAAATCTGAACAATGTTTTGTAGCTGTTTTTTATAAAACTGATAGAATAGAATAGGTGTCTTTATTTAATAATACAATTTTTAAGAATGACGCCGCTCAGGAAAAAGGAATTCTTGGGGAAAAAGGTATGGGAGCGCCGCTCCCACGCGCTCCCCCTAAAATTAAGCCCTGGTTCTGTTTAAACAGAAACAATTATTGTTTCTTAATAATCCAATTTCATTTAGACTTTAGAGGGTTTCTTATGGATTTTTTAAAAGTTTTTTCCGTTGATATCGGTATGACATCGCGGTCCGCACAAAACTGGCTGGCGGTCCGGATCCGGACCGCGGTCCGCCATTTGGTGACCACTGGACTGTCGGAGGTCCAGGGGGCGGAGCCCCCTGGCTAGGCGGAGAAGGCGAGCGAAGCGTGTATTGATATATCCATAGAAATGTCATAATGATATCCATCGTCATTACAAAATTACAGAGTTGTTGATGAACATAAACATTACAGATTATGCTAAAAACAACATAACTAATTTTTGATAAACTAAAGAATTCAAATATAACACAATAAAATTAAAATAGAATTCAATATAGCACATAATAAAGTTTATTGATTTCTATGAATATTTGTGAAATGGCAGCTGAATGATTAACTTTCATTAATTGTCAACTTGTTGTAAATTTCAGATTATCAAGGCTTCATTCACATACTTCAACGTATTGAGTGCTCTGAAAGCATGAATGGGTATTCTGTACAATACAATCTACTTGCACATCTTTATTGCATACCTGAAGGAAAATACCCTGCGTAATCTATTTTAGAGTGAAAAATTAAACTTACTCAAATGGAAAAATAAAAATATCAGCATCCAAAAACGTTTTTCATGTATTCTACAATGTTAGTTTTTATCCGTGGCGAACCTGCGGTTGCAACAAGAGGGAAGTAGTCTAGGTCGAACCTAGAATCATAAATCCCTTCTCAAAAAACTTTAACACAATGAGATAGATACAATATATAAATATAAGACAATAAAAATATATACTAACAAGTTAATCGTGAGCCACCCCCTCCCAAAAAAGATTATGGCCCATGAAAATTATCCTGAGTGAAATTATAAATAAAATAAGTCGAATTCTCTCAAAAGATAATAGAAAAATTGACTGATTCTGAATTTACTATACCATGAGAATTCTATAGTGAGTTCTGAGCTATAGTGAATTATTCAAATTACCGAATGATTCCTGTATACCACATTCAAATCAATTCTTATTTTCATCAAGAAGGCTGAAAACTAAAGGAATATTTATAATCCTTTTTTTCAATAACTAATATCAATTAGTCAGGGTTTGAATAAATCGGAATAGAGATTTCTTAGGTAATAGAGATTAATCACTCATGAATCTCTATTCCGATTTATGATTACAACCCCCAAAATAATTGGATTTCTCCCTGCTCCTTTGAAAAGCAATAATTGGAGAGTGAATCAAAATGCTCTTTCCGCTTAGTTTTTTTTTGTGAAGCACTGCAATGTAGGCTACTTACAATAAGTATTTCGATATAGTATGGGATATGCATATACAGTAGTAGAATATGAGTGTGAAGACAACGAAAAAATTATCACCTAAAATCTCAAGCCTGTCTTTCAAGCAGTATTTCCTATTTATATTCAAAGTGTACCTATTCCTTATATGAAATCAGAAAAACTTGTTGGACTATCGTGAAATATAACACCCATTCATAATGCAGTATAATTCACTAAGTACCGGTATGGAACTACAGCACAGTTTAATGAACCTCTGGATGGAATTTATGGAGACATTTGACATACACGCATAATCTTTTTCGCCATCTGATTCACCAATCCTTCCTTCTTCCTTTTTCCACAAGACATTTAAATATTCAGTTTCTTTATTTTTCGCAAATAAATTAGGCAGAGTCCTATGGCATTGGCTGCAAAGTTGAGATAGATCGTCTGTCTGCAAGTAGAACCGGTTAAAGGAAGGAAGGAATTTATTAGGAAGGTCAGGAAAGGCCAAAGAACACGTTCCACGTAAAAATCATAAACAGAAAAGCAAGATGCAGATTTCCTTATATCTGGTAGGTATTTGGTTCTGAACATCGGTTTCCAATTTGAGATACTCTAGTTCATTAGAGGACAAAAATAGGCTTCTGGTACCTATTGTTCTCGTTTGAAAAATTCATTGGAAAAACGCTTCATTCAACATATATAGAGCCTGCTTCTGTGTTGGCTTTTTGACAGTTTTGTACAATCTAGGTACTGATAAATATCATACAATAATATTAAAATGCAATAGCACTTTTTTGAAGAAAACAACAAACTGGTAGGTACAAGAAAATAATTTTGTGAGTAGATTTAATCAGAACAGTCCTAATGAATTTAGATATAACAGGTTGTTGTTTTTTCAAAAAAGCGCAGCTGCATTATGATATTATTGTATAATATTTATCAGTACTTTTAGTGTACAAAATTATTTAAATTTGTATTCAATTACTTCTCCAGATAAAGCTTCTTCTGTTATTAATTTTTTTCTTCTTCTTCTTCGCTTAAATCATGGGCAGTGAGAAAAAATACAACTCGGTTGGCTCTACTAGGCCTACTTGGCTTACTTCAACTTCAAATTCTCGTTGAATGCAAATCGTATGATCCTATCAAAGAAATATTATTTCTATCGAGATAAAGCACGCAAATTATAGATTCCATCTTTAATAGACAAAACGATTATTTCAACAATAAAACTCATTCTTCTCAGTCAGTTGAAGTTATTAATGGAACAATAGCGGATTAACATACGGTGTTTCTCTTGCATTGCTTTTGTTGACATGAATTACCTTATTCAGAAAGTTTAAACTTAGAATATAAGATCATTTTTATTCACAGAAGTCTTTCCTTCGGTTACGATCTTAGTTGTGCACATCATATTATATAATAATTTCATCGTGCATCCTATATTGAGCATACAGCGAAAAAAATAGGGATTGATTATTCTTGTGGATGATTTGTGGAACTGAAGAGCAATCATTCATTCGGTAATCGGTTTCATTTTCATATATGTCCATTTAATAAATTGGAAGATTATCGTCAAAAATCAAAATAATTATCAGTCGAGTACCTATCATCTCCTCATAGTATTTTTTAAGTCCTCCTTATTTTAATATGCGATTAAACATGGCATATTATGCAAAGTGTTGTCTAAATTCCATGGATCACCTATGCAACTTGATTTTTTTGAAACTTGAATGGATTGGCTGGAATTGAAAACACTGAATATCGTCTTCAATTTATTATCCTGAGCGGTAATCGAAAACGAGAAATCAAACAAAAAAGGTTTACGGTACTACTGTAGCACTGTAACATCCATGCATAAGTACCATTTTGAGGAAAGATGAAATTCATTACACTTACACATCTAGATTAATCTAGTGTTCACATGAGTGTATGATTGAATAAACAACAAAAATCTTATTGAATGATTGTTTTAACTGAACTTATACTTATTTGGAAAACGATTTTATTAATTTATTGGTACCTAAGTATGAAGTGTGAGTTTGAAGATCTTGTAAAGAGTGAGTTGTTGAATAGTGTTCAGTGAATATAAAGTATCTCTACATATTCTTTGACAGTGATGCATTTTGTATGCTGAGGCAAAATCAAATAAGTTCTCGAAGTTAGATTTATGATGAACCATTGGTGGAAAAGTTATTGTTGTACTATGTGCTGTGAGAAACCCCGTTACACAAAAAAAGCATAAAAAATACATTTTGAAAGAATTTTACGAAAATCCTCAAACAACATAGAGCAAGAAATTGTAGTTTATCTCTGTCAGCGAGAAAGTGTATGTGTGTGTGTGTGTGTGTGTGAGAGAGAGAGAGAGAGAGAGAGTATTGATTGATTGAATGCCTTTATTGAGGGTGGAATTAGGACTCTTGGTCCTCTCTACCACACAATCCTAAATTTAAGTTCAAATGAAAACATTAAGAAAGGCAGAAATAGAGTAAGTGAGAGAGGGTGAGATGCCGGTACCAGTAGGAGGAATATTAAGAGAAATGAAGTTTTATTAGTCTCATTTTCTTCTTCAAATCAAGATAATATGCTTTCAATGCTCCACTTCAGCTTCTATATAGCTATTGGAACAACAATATGGTTATCCCGTAATATAATTGTTGATATTATTGATATAAATTATATGATACCACAGTAATTGCACATGGAAGATTTAAACAAATCATCCGGATTAAATTTATCCATTTTACTAGGTACTCCAAACTTAAATAAATTAATCGCATTGGTAGCCAAAGTATTTTCAGAATTAAAAGTTACATTTTGAGTGTCCATCATTCTGAGTAAACTCACTATAAATCAACAAAAAAGGATTCAGCAATATTTTTGCTGAAATCTGATTTAGTAACATTCGATACAAGTCAATACTATTGGATAAAATGTTTGAATGAGCAAAGGAAATGCATCATTTTATTAGTCATTTATTGCTGGATATGAGTTGCTTCTATCAAACACGTGATAGTAATTTATCACTAGTCTCACATTCTATATTGTAGATTTTGACAGATATTAAGTTTCCCTCGATCATGAATCTTTCAAGTGCTCAGTTTCAACACAAGATTTTTCACTTAATCGCAATTTTTCAAGGCTTCTTCAATTAATTCATTGTAAATTCATGGCTCGTTAAAATTAAGTATTGTATTTTAGTTTATATTTATAAAGAAACCACGTTAATGCATCAAAAATCTTTTCCTGGAAGTAATAAAGTTTTTAAAATGATATTATAGGCTACATTTTCCTCTTAACAATTTTTAATTAATCACATTATTTGTAGCGGCCACATAAGAGTATTGGAATTAGGCTATTCATCATCAATTCTCATATATGCTAGCTGAGAAATAAAAAAAGTGATTGGGAGTTTGTAACTTATGATTAAATTATAATAGGCAAATTGATATAATAGGCAAAGTGGTCCCTATTTTAAAAACCGTAATTTTTCAACCTGATTTCTGATCAGTCAACCTTTAAGCTATAGCACACCATCTTCACTGTATCAATAGAATTTGAAACAATATTATTTCAATCTATGTACGCAGTATTGAGAGTTTCCTACCCTCCTTTGGGAGATTGGCTGTCGTTAGTAAAGACAGTCAGTCGTTTCCCGTCTCTGGAGGAATAGTAATTATTGTTGCATTACACTCTAACTGATTAACTGCATGTTATTCAGAGGTGTTCTGCGCCGCCAATATATTGGTTGCGGAGACTGGCTTATGGTTGAGAGGATCGACGTGATAACCACACGTTACCTCTATCCTGGTTGATGATTATTTGCTTGCAGTATGGTCAGTCCAGCCGGGGGGTAATTCTGGCGGGATGGAGGGGGCGGCTTCTGCTCGGCCAGTGTTGGTTCGGGGACTGTGAGTTCTGATTGAGAATTTATGGCTTTTGGGCCGGTATTGGCCGGGCTGGGGCCGTGTTCCCGTCGTACCGGGGTGTCTTCTTGGCTTGGACGGGCTGTATAGTAGAGTGAATTTGAAACTGGCAACCAGCTGGTAGGCCTAGGCCCTTCATGGGCTGTTGAGCCAGACATACATACATTAAGAGTTTCCGGACTAAATTCATTGAATAACACTCAGTTTATAAGAATTAGACAAATTAGTATATTGGCTGTTATATACTTTGTGATGCAAAATTTAGTAGCATTTTTAGCTGATTTAGCCCATTATAAATTGTAAGTATCCAATAAATAAATGCACAATATATGAAATCACTCGTTTCAAGGCCATTAGGTGCTTTAATAATGGCATTGCTTAAGGATTACCAGGAAGGAAGACGATGATAGTTCACGCGTGGAGGATAGTTGTCTAAGTTTGCAATAAAAGTTGTCAGAAAGTCACTATCTAAATTACAGTAATTTACTTATCAATTACCTTGTGCACTTGGTGATTAGCGTTTTGCCAAATTTATTTAATAGTTTAAAAAATCAAGCTACTTCCTTAAAAGTATAAATTTGTACTTCAACTCCATTCATTGTTTGAAATGTTATTGCCAAGTCAATATGCGCGGGATCATTGTAAATAATTAACCATTGAGTTTTTTACGACAGTAGAACTAGGCCTACTGCTCCAGACAACTTCACTTTACCACTTCAACTTGACTTGCAGTAGCCTAACTTAAATGTATTGTCAGTATAGAATCCGTTCTCTCAGTCGACCTTCAGAAATGAAATATATTATTCATTCACGTGAGTTTGCACGTGTGAGTTACATTGACAGATTAATTTGATACAATGCAAGTAATCAAGAAGAGTTAAGACAGAGTAGGATGGGTCGCCTCTACTCGCCTTTTGTTGCACAGATGCACAACTTACTTCACTAACAAACACTTGCTCATTCGTCTCATACAACAATAATAATTAATTGTTTTAAATTTAATTGTGCGGAATAACTATAAAAAAGGTCATATTTGTCTGTTTGTTTTCCATGATGTATTACATTTTTCAAATAAATGAATAAATATGTTGAAAAGTTGTTCATTGCAGTAAGGTTTAAATTCATAAAAATACATTATCAATACATTCTGCTACAAAAATTCCACAAATAAATTCAAAATTATTAATTGGTAGATGAAATGAAATAAATCAAATATCCTAATTTAAAACTTTAAAAGTATTATTTTGAAATAGGGTATTTGATTTATTTCATTTTATCTATCAATTATTTTAAATAGCCCTATAAGTTAAAAGTCTAATTTTCAAAATTATTATATTGGATTGTTGAGATTATAGGTTATCATACGGTGATGAATTCATTCATATTATGTTGTCATTATTGAAGCCAATCTATCACTTAATTTTGGAGAACAAACATAATTTCAAATTCAGAACCAGTGGAAAGGCTGCACTGAGTTCAAGGCTCACCTCAGAACAAACAGCTATCCTATCTGCCTATCTTTCTCTCTCTCTCTGGCTGGGGTGGGTAATAAGAGGGATGATGATGTGTGAATATGATGACTACTTTCTAGGCCGACGGCTTATCAAAATAAATTATTGCAGTAATAAGGTATTGATTCATTCCAAAACAATGGAAAATTAACAGACTAGGATTATAAATAGTGGAATAAGAACTCTGGAAAAATTGACTTGAAAATCCAATTAATATTGAAGTTGAACAGCTTTTAATGGTGATAACAACTGAATGTTACCAGATTAAACCAAATAAAAATAATCCGAAAAGTAGACTACCGTACTCTGTAAGTCTGTATAGTCAACAAAAGATACCGGTAAGGATTTCTTCTAGGGAATCCTTGCTTCTTCTCTTTATTATTGTTCTACGGATCATAAAGCTGTTGAGAATGAAGCACTGAGAAATAATGATAATAATCTGAAATGGAATGAAATTGATTATAAATAAGAATATGAATGAAAACTTACGAAATATTCGGTTTCTTCAGGTGCTATCAGAGCAGATGTGTTACGGAGTCCGTCCACAACTCCCGGTGATCGAAATTCGCAGTGGAAGTGGTTTTTCGCGAACTCACACGCACGGACTGATCACTTGAACAGAGCTGAGCACTGTGTGGCAGGCAACTGTATCAAGTAGTACAGTTTGTAAAGTAGATACTGATACTGAAGCGCACAGCAAAGCCTCCATAGCGCCTTGACTTGTTCCCCACCTGCCAGATAGCCAATATAATTGATAGAGTTCTATCTCTCACTCACTCTCACTCCCTCTTGCTCACTATCACTATCTCTTACTATCACCGATTATCTCTATTCTGTAATTCCCATAATTTTAGTATACAATATTTCACCATTTCCTGGTAACAGTGCTGATATCATCAGTGAATAATCCAATTTTGATGAGATTTTTTATTACAGTTGATTCGCTGGGAGATGTAAGTACGAGTAGATGGGCTACATAAATACAGTAGGCTATACTATAACTTTACTGATTGGAAAAAAGCACATAATCAAAATACATAAGAAAAATGTTTTACAAAGAGTTTTTGGAATTTATTTTCTCCTTTATTAAAAGAGACTGCTGAGGAAACAAATTTTAATATATGTTTTCAATTTCTCGAGTTAACTTTCACTGTTACTGCTTACTTACTATGCTTGCGTGTTAATGATGAAAGATGACGACTATTTCTGGACCGATGTCTCAAGGCTTTATGGTCAAAATCTGTGTCGTCACCTGGAATCGAACTAATAAGGCAAACCATTGCTAATCAGACGCTTCGTCTCTCTCGTCGGCTACTGTCAAGGTGTTTCAGTACCGGATTTAAGGGTAGGCCAACTAGGCGCGCGCCTAGGGGCCCGCGCCACAAAAATATTGAATATTTTTTTGTTAGAACTTGGCAACCTGCATTCTAGCAAACTAATATCAATAAATGGCCACACAAACTGAGTAATATAATCTGTATCTGTTGAATGTAATGCATCTGTTCAATTATACTAGGCCTATAGGTTGAACCTATTTAAAACCCTCTTGAACAAAATTACTGTATTTGGTGATAGAACTGCGATTAGCTGTTCTCCTGCCTGGTGTTTTCAAGAATTAAATTCAGATGAAGTTTATTTGTTTAAAATGAGGATTTAAGCTTACAATTTATTATTACAAGCACATATATTATACAGCATACTTAATAAATGAGAAATTAATAACTCACAGTATGTTTACAAATAATGAACCAATAATAAGGCTTAAAACTCTAAAAAATATAGTTTTAGAGTACTTTTACTGAAAAAATTTTCCCCCTAACGCGGGAGAAATCCTCCTTCAGTCCACCATCATTGTTAGCTATTTTTGTTTATGACCGTTGTAGGAAGTATGAAATTTTAGATATTGCTAAGCTGTTCTGATGATGAATAATAAATTATTTATTGTGATAGTTATATGCTTTGGAAGTTCGCACTACCAAAATTGTCAGTTTGGCTCTTATTGATTTAATGTATGTTGAGTTCAACGTTGAATGAATAAACGGAAAACTCAATAAAAACTTCAGCTTGAAGATCGGAACAGTGGTTTTATCGGATCAATTTTGCGAAGTAAGAAAGTGGAGATTTACTAGTAAAGTCAATTAACATTGAAAGAATGTGTTGTATGATTTAAAATTTTATCCCAATCTCAAAATGAACGAGTTTTCAATAACTCATCATGAATCTTTCTTGAGTTTGTATTTGTTTTTGAATCTTAAACTTTGTATGGTATCGAATTGATCTTGTATAGGCTATCATCTATATCTATAGAAGCGAAATGGCACTGACTGACTGACTGACTGACTGATTCATTCATTCATTCATCACCAGAACTAAAAAACCACTGAACCGAATGCGTTCAAATTTGGCAGGCAAGTTCAGTTGGACGTTTAGACGCGCGCTAAGAACGGATTTTAAGAAATTTTCAAGGATACGCCAAATATTTAAGTTTTTCCATAGTTTTTCAGCGTTTTCTCAATTTTTTCGAGAACCAATCCGTAGAAAATGTTGATATTTGGTAGGTAGGTTCAGATAAGGTCTAGAAATGTTGTGTTAAGATATTTTTGAACTACGTTCAAGATTACGCCAGTAATCAGGTTTTCGAAATTGTAGATGTATTGCGGGTTGCATATCTTCCGCCTTGATACGACTAGTTCTTACTGTAAATTCAATGGCTCAGCGAGATTATAGATGAACTAATTTAGAAGATATTAAATCAAGTTTCAAATAATGTCCGATATACTTCCCAAGGTTCCGCTCAATATTAGCGTTTTACTATTTTTCGGAATTTTCAGAGTTTTTCCGAGATCAAATCGGCAGAAAATGTTGAAATTTGGTAAACAGGTCTAGATTAGGTCAATAAATGCTATGTTCAATAAATTCCGAACCCCTTCTGAACGGAATTTGCAGGCGAGCGAAGCGAGCCTGTTTGTCTCAGCTGACACTGGCAGAGGTTTTGCAGGCGAGCGAAGCCAGCCTGTTTGACTCACTTACACTGCCGATACTGGCGGGGGTCCAGGGGGCGGAGCCCCCTGGCTAGGCGGAGAAGGCGAGCGAAGCGAGCCTGCCGGCTAGTTATAAGTATTTTAGGCAAAAAAAAGGGATTTCCTTATTATTTAATGGTCCATAAAAAGGCATTCTAAAACGCAATTTTTAAGTAAATTTTTAAAACATTTTCCGGGGAGGGCAATTTAAATTTTAATTTAATTAAAAAAAACTATGAGAAAAAGACCGCTAATGTGTAAAAGACAATGTGGACTGTCTCGGGAATGCTCTGTGGCTGGGGTGATGCTTTAATTTACATTTTGTAGATGATCATGTTGAAAGTGGAGTTTTCTTTTGTTTCCTTTTCCTCATGTTAAATTTGAGTAAAATATAGATTTAAATCACTCAAAATGTAGATCTTTAAATGTTCTACACGTTTATTTAAGACATTTTCCTATTAAAATTTTCGTATTTTGTAAATTGAAAAAGTTTAACCATGATTTTTTACATAGATAGGGAAATCAATGCTAAACTACTGACTAGAGGAACTCTGTGAAGTCAATTTTATAAAGCCAGCTACTTCACTCTGGTCCACCTCTAATATCCTATACACCTTGGGATACTGTCACTCCGATTATAGTTAAGCCTGTTGTTATATTTCGAATTTCCCCTCACACTGTTTCATTATTTCTATATTTCACATAACAAGGTTTATGTAAGAATGGCTACAGTACAGTATCTGGGGTAACTTTTATCGACTTTGAAAATCGATTAATCGAACTCAGCAAGCATTCGATATATCGAATGTTGCCATTCAATATCGATATCGATAATAATTACTACCGATATCGATTTCCTTCACTGAAAGAAAACATCTGTTAACGGTTATTTTTCATTGAACTCAACAAAACAAAAAAAAATCAACTTAACCAACCAAGGATAAAACTAACCTGGTAAATGAATAACCAAAATCTAACAAAACTAACAAAATTTACACTAAAAAAATAAATTAAACTTGGAATAACTTACTTGTCAAACCAAATATTCAATTTTCGAAAAATGTGTTTACCAGAGCATTTTACATGGATACATTAGTATTGCCTTCATTCCTTATTTTACAAACAAATCGGATTGAATTCTCTCCTTTTATTTTGGATTTTTGGTCCTCGTCAACTGGATGCAAATTTCACAATTTGTATTTTTGGAATTAGTTTTTTTCTTATAATAAAACACAATTTTCAGTAGAATTTAAATTGTTCAAACATAAAGACTTGTGATTTATAATTCAATATCGTCAACAACCTCCATCTTGCAAACGAGTGAAAAGTAAAGTATAAATTAATTTAATAAAACATGTGATTTAAAAAAAAAGAATTATCAATGTCGATAGTGATTATCGATATCGACATTGAATGGCAACATTTGATACATCGAATGCTTGCTAAGTTCGATTAGTCGATTTTCAAAGTCGATAAAAGTTACCCCAGATACTGTACTGTAGCCGTAAGAATAAACCTCCAGCTATTTGGAACATAGGATAAAACCTATCAAAATGACATTAGTTAAATGTATTGATTGCACTGAAGGCTGAATGTTGAAGGGTACAGTATTTTCATTCTGTAGGTAGGCTATGGTACAAAAAACTTCAAACGTTATAGATTGGATGATTATTCCACATATAAAGTGGAACAAACCGAACTTATGTTGAGATATCATTCAATATTTTATATTTATCTTTGCAAGTTGTTATATAATAACGCGGAAAATTAGGCTAGTTAGTTGGCGTGTCCATTAAAATATACTATAAATCAATAATATTAATACTGATGTAATAAACAACCTTGGAAGTTGAAACTACATGCAATTTGGTAACGTACTCACTTTTTTATTCCAATTGGGAATTCGTTACGGTACCTACAATTAAATAATCAACATGTGAGAACATCATCTGATCAGAACGTGGAGTCACGTGAGTCTTCATAGTTCTTGGCATACAAGTAAAATAATAACTTTAGGTTTTCATTGGAATGACTCTTTTTTGTACGTTTTCATGTTTCATGGGAGGAAAAAGCAATAAAACCTAGGAAATCTGTTTTTTTCTTAAATACTGTATATAGGACGGCCTGAATCGTTTAGTTCTATTGAGACGGTTCGATTTCATGGAATCATGATCATTAAAAGTAGAAAATTTATTTTAGTAAAGATTTCGAAATAAAAACTTACTTTCCCTGTGTAAAGTTCTCACTATATGTACAATTGTAAAATGTTGAGTTTTTACTTGATTGGTTTTCCCAGCTCTCATGTTCGCAGCAACCGGTTTGAAAGAACTCCTTTCATTTGTGCAAAGTATATAATTTGCGAAAAAGATTAATATTTTGATATCTTTCCTTGAAGAGAGCTAATCTCCTTGCCATCACAGTTTCTATTCTGGTTTGATTTTTTCTTTGCCTCTGACTATTTAATACTGTAACCTACAAGATGTAGATCAGCATAGGCTACTGTGGATTGTTTTAGAATGTGAAAAAGTATGTGTGTATCTTTTTTGTTCAATAACAACGAATAAAATAAAATATAAGTTATAGCCAATTGTGTAGTGACAAAAGTGATGAATCACCTCTATATTCAGATTGAATCCCGATTTATCAACGCGTAGACTCCCCATTTAAATAAAACGACGGTATTGAAACACTGAAAACATTGTACCGTATGAACTCCACGAATGACCCGAAAAGAGTTTCACAAAAGTTCATTTTATTGTGCTGTATAGAGAATTACTTTGGGTTGTTTGATGGAATTTGGTCTATGCCACAGAAATTTTGAAAGTAGAAGTTGATCAATTTCACTTTCAGCTTTCCTGTTGCCAGCTATCACTTCACTGCTAGTAAATATTACCTATTATGGTATTAAAAATATAATCCTTTTGATGAGAATTAGAACAGATTTATTATTCTAAGACGAATACAAAATGCGTAGGCCTCAATCTGTACCTCACAGCTCCAAAGATCAATGTGGAAAATTTAGATGTGGATTATGGAAGCACAGCTTTGAACAGGAAATTTTCTTTGATAATGAGTAATCAATTTATTGAATTATAATAATTATTGATTCAAATAACGAAGCAATCCACACCAAGCTCTAACATGAGAAAGTGAAGAGTTGCCGTATGGGATTAGATAAATAACATCTACTGAAGTCAATGTCAATGTTGCAAATTGTAATGTCCAATTGCAAATTGTAAGGCCAGAGAGAAAACCATTATTGAATTTCAAGTCAAGGTAAGAGGTGGGCTAGATGTATTAATTTGCTGTTTAGATTCACCTTCAAGACCAAAATTATAAAAATCGATTCAAAAGAAGATAAGAAAGAACGCACTCTGAGAACAGAGAGCGGTAGATAAGATTGCCAGCAAATGGCCAATTATTCAAATGAATTTTGACACGACATACAGAGGACAAGAAGAGTCTTTAGTTGGGTTGGTAGCTTGCTATTATAGTTTATCAACTAAACAAGGTGTAATGCCTTTACGTGATTGGCCTCATAACTTGGCTACTCCGAATAAAACACCTATGCAGTTAACCACTTGAAAGCTTCCTTTCGAAGCTACGACTGGCTGGAACCGGTCCAATGTAGCACTTTCTCTGCTAAGGACTAAGCAAATATTTCTAATTTTTACACCTATAACAACGTAGTAAGAAAATGAAAATGGATCAACATTTTGAAGTAAATATTCTAATAAGACATGAAAAATTGAACAAAACTTCATTGTCAAGAAATTCACCAAAATTCCAATAACTTTGTTCAATATTAACTACCACAATAATTTCCCAACATGAGAAATTGTGATTATGTCGGCTGTGGAACTTCTTCGGAACTCCCCACAAAATGAGCCATACAAAATAATAATAATAATAATTGTCAAGTTGAAATTATATGGGAAAGAAATCAATAAAAACATTAAACATGACTTCGTATTTAGGGGCCGAGCTTCTTTAGTTGGAAATGGACGCATCACAACCTAATCTGATAAGATTTGACCCTATAGCCATGGAGCTTGATGAAGGACATACTGCGGAGAACTTATACTGCAAATCAAACTGGAACAGTGCTCGTGAGTCAGAAAACGTTCAGTTGAAATCGAAACATTCCAAATTACTCAAAACCTAAAATTTCAAGCGACCAATTGCTGATAAAAAATTTCTAGTTTAACAAGATAAAAATCTAAAACTGGAACCTATAATGTTAATATTGTTGAAAAATATTGGAAAATAGATTTAATAGACATATAAAACCGGTGCCAGTAATTAATGATATAGTCTGTTCGCCAAAAACAAAAAATGGAGATGAATACAAAATGAAGTCGTTGCTTTTCAACTTTAGTTATAAGGTAAATAAGAAAATTAATTGCATTGATATTTTTCCCAAACTTTAATAAGATATAACACGATAAACTCAGTCTACAAAATATCACTTCAGTCATATTTGAAAATATTTTCTAAAAAAAGGAAATGAGACCCCATAAAAATTAAGACTACGTCATTTAAAAAAATTAGGTAAAGACGACCATTTCATCAGAAGACATGCTCTACTATACGTATTTTTCTGCATTTGAGTAAATTTACAATAGATCTGAGTTTTAAACAATAACATGAATATTTAACTTGTAATAGAATACTTAAAATTAATTTAACTTATTTCTTATTCCATATTATGATCAACATTCATTTTTAGTCAAACATATAATTAATAAAAAATTAATAATAAACCAGAAAAAAGTAAATTAGATCATATTATGTACAGAAAAAATAAACGTATAAACTATAGGATAATATTTTCACTAAAAGGTGTTTCTAATGATTCTTACAATTCACTGGAGAATGGAAATTTCACTTTTTTTGTTACAGTTAGAGAATTTCCCATAGTAAAACATATAACTTACTGGTAATAATAACAAATTTTGGTTACTTGAAATTTATATTATTATGTTGATACGATAGTATTATGATTTATAATGTATCTTATTCAGAAGATGGTTGGTATACATATTTTTAAATAGTCCCTAGTTAGAATTCTAACATTATTTCATTCACAGTTACCTTGAATCGAATAAAATCCAGACATGCAATGAGGAATTAAAAATTGAATTTGAATCATTGTCTTGCAATAAGTTCATGATAAAATGAAGCAGATCTATGTTTCAATTAGATGCAATTTCATGTAGGAGATGGTTGGTGTTATCAGTAGTGATTCAATAGAAACAAAACATGATCGAAATTGAAACATACTAAGCCAGTTGCTGGAAAAGTCATTACTAATTAATGAAAATAATAATTTATCAAAGTTCGAATACTTCTTAATTCAGACATATAACTGGTTGAGAATGTCAATGAAGTTTTAAATGATCATAAAGCTTATGATGATTTGTTCAAGATCAAAATTGATTCACATTTATGTGTTAGGCTAGCTCTAGCAGGACATGCAATTTCGTTAAATAAATAAAAACTATAACATAAAATATATTCAATATCATGATTTCTGCAATTCCCCTCATGATTGGATCATTTTCAAGATTTTTGTTAAACAATTACTAAGAATAAAAAATGTTTACATCAAAACTGTATAACTGTATTAGTTATGAATTAAATAGCTGTGAATTAGTTGATTGAAAAGCATCACTAGATCTCACTGAACGTAACAATTGAGAACTACAAACAAAATATACTACTTTATAGAATGGATTCCTAAGACTTTTACAAAGCTTTTGGCCTTCTCAATGCTTTTTAAATATTCAAGCATATTTCTCACTAAATCCGAAATTTTATCCCCGTTGAATCGATTAAGATGAAGATATTTGATTTTCCCTGTTTTATATTCAGTATGGTTCATCTGCTGGCTGGCTGCTGACCAAACCTCGAGTGTCATCGTTGGAAGAGGTTTCATTCCGACCGAATCTGTTTCTAAACATCGGGATCGACCACCACACTTCATTGAATATTCCCATGCCAACAATGATGATGAAGAATCCGTAAAGCTGAAAAATTATTGGAAACTATTATTGTGACAGAAAAAAGACTCACAAATATATAAATACGGCAATGATTCACAAGTGAAAATCAAGTGGATACTACAAAGTTGGTTAATAATCAAAACCAACATTAGTGCAGACTGGAAACCTCATGAGTACCTGTTATCGAAATAATGATTATTCAATGATATTTTAATATTTATAATAATAAATATTTGCAATAATAAATATCTAAATTATTATTTAAATTATCAGCAGATTTTCTAAGAAGGATTATCTGAGGAATGCGCGGTAGGAATCGGCCATATTGAATTATTCATTTATTCATCTAATTACAAACATAAAAGAACAGAGATAGAGAAAATAGAGTATTTCTAACAAAAATTTATTGAAAATCAATGAAATTTTGATGAATATCTTAAAACACAGCGCCGTAATATATGGACATAAATTCACATTCTGTATGTCATTGGAAAGATAATTCAATTCACCAGGGGATGAAATCTCTACTTTTCTGGATTACAAGATTTAATATTTATTAAATTTCGTTTCAGATTATATTTCAATAATTCATACTCAATCATTAACAATTTAAACTGTAAATCACAGATGTAAATATGTTTAGAGATTCATCAAAATAAAGATCTTAAGGAACATAATTTAATATGTCCGACTCATATCACGCACTCTCAAGTAATGAAGTACTTCAAGTATCTTTGCTTTCAAAAAACAACTCCAATTGCTCATTCTGTCGCTACTGAGTGATGGTAGCCCAACATAGGATTGTTATTCGCGCGCATAGACGCAAATACACGCCTGTCCGTCTCCAACTTAATCAAAAACTTGAAACAAATATTTTACAAGAATAAACTGTCATGACATAAAAGACTTTCTTCAAATAGTGCATTTGTGAAAGTTGTGAATCAATACTTACAGTGGAACCTCACTTATTCGTAATCAGGAGATAGTCATTTTATGCCAGATTGGAGGAAGTTCGGAGTATGAGGGCGAAAGACAAGGGAAAAGTTTTCCAAAGTAAAATACAAAACACTAAAATTGTAGAGACACGAATTCGCGGTTAGAATTAGCGAAGTTCAACTACATTCTTGCAAACTGCGGCATACAAGAAACAGATGCAATTTACCATATTCTTTATTCTTCTATCATACCTGTGATGTATCATAGACTGTGATGGATGCAATTTTGAGGAGTTGGATTTTTAGCAACTTCCAAGGTCTTGAATATGGTTTACTAGTATGGAAAAACAGTTACGGTAACTGCGATGTGAAGATGAACTTATAAGTAGTTGCTCAAGAGCTATGAAATCGCTTTCTAAGTGATCAAGGCCTAACATGACAATCGCCAGACGCCATACTACATCCACATTACTACTATCCAACCACTACTATCCCACATTACAAAATTTTAGATTATAAAGATAGATGTAGTAAGTTACATAGATTTTAAGAATTTACATACCACACCTATTACTAACTTCATTTCTAGAATCCACTGGTTTAAAGACTCATTTGTACATGGGAGATGGAAGCAAAATAATTATAATTGGAAAATGATTATAAAATATCTCTTACTTGAAGAATATGGAACTTCTGCCAATGAATGAATAAGCTGATGAACCAGATGAAAAATGTTCGAAGAGTGTCCAGGACCATTCGAGTGGTGGCAGACTTATGTTTTGCGATAGTAATGCCAGTGAAGTTGAAGAACGCAATACTCAATGTATTTCCTGTTGACAATTTCAAATAAGTTATAGAAAACTTGAAGTTTCAGTGAACTCTTTCTAGATTTTCAAACTTCACTGTGCTATCTAACAGAAATAAGACTATTAGATCTCGTTTTTTTTATTTGCTAAAAGAGGTAAGTCAAAAGAATTATTCCATATTAGTTTAAATAAAACTCAATAATAATGTTCCGATTCCAGAATCTTATAAATTTCAAATGTTTGCATTCTTCTATGTTAATTCATGTGTTTGAATTCTCCAGTTTTCTCTAGTATTGAAAAGGTAATTCATATTTAGAACTAAATTCCAAAGAATATAAAGAGGCGATTGAATGAAAAGACAATATGTTGTCAAACCACTGATTTATTGAAAAATTCGAGACACCGGTTTTGGTTGTTACACAATTATAATGGTGTAATCAATATAAACCAAAATCAATTAAATTATGGTACTGTCAAAGATTTGAAAATTATACAATTACTAGCCGATATAACAACTGAAACCGGTATCTAATTTTTTAAATGAATCAGTGGTTTGACAACATATTGTCTTTTCATTTAATATGGATAACTACCACAATATCACCTTCACAACTACTTAGAAAGTAAAAGACAAAGAGACGACTTCAAATCGAACAAATAATACAAGAAGCTGAAATCAATAGCTTCAAGGTATAGAGTCTGAAAAATTATTATTAGCACTTACCTAGAAGAGGTACGAGAAGTAGAGGCTTGTTGATGACCTGGGCGTAAGCTTGATGGAGATCTTCGATTGTTCCATTTGGATTGTTCTGGTAAGGTTTGGGAACATGGATATTATTCAAAGGCAGCAGAAGCAGAACAGTGAACAGAAGTCCAAAAAGACCTGTGAACATGGATTTTAATGATAAATCAATCATTTAAAATGGTAAATCAACAATGGTTGATTATCGTTACATGGTAACAATAAGGTGAATTAATACTAACTCACATTTGATACATCAACATTGAGTTTGCAGGAAAAAGAAGAAACTATTGTTTACCTTGCGATTGAATTGGTACTAATAGATTGTTATCTATTGAGTACCGATAGAAAATAGTAATCTCTATATTAATGATCTGTATTATTTAGAGTGAATTGTGAATTACAGCTCATGGAAGATACATCATACATAATATAAGTGGGTTAGGAGTATAATTTTTCAAAATGGTATGATGGTAGGCCACCTCTGCATTGCAACGGACTTATATATCTAGATTGTTGATTATTGAAGGTGAGTGGAAACTCTTTCCACCAGATAATTATAATAAATATTGACGATTTCTTTATTAAGGGTGAATAGTAGTGGACGGCCACCTGCCGAGCAGCAGTATAATGTCCCATAATAACAATGTAAATTTTATCAATGTCTTGGAGCAGATAGCGCAGTTATTTACGGACAGAATTTAACGTTCTTAATGTCATTGGAAAGGGAATTCAATTTTCCAGGGGCTAGACTTTTAGTTTTTTGATTTTGAGTTCTAATAATATTATTGTACTACTTCAACTATGAAAGTATTTGAATTATGATTATTCAAATTAAAAAAATTAAAAAGTCCTGCCTCTGAGAATTGAATTCTCTTTCCAATGACATACGTTAAAGAACGTGGAATTTTGTCCGTAAATACAGCGCTATCTGTTCCAAGAGATTTATAAAAATTACATTGTTCTTATGGAGCATTATGCTTATGCTTCTGTTCGGAAAATGACCGACTACTACTCCTCACTCTTAATTATGTCTTCCAATATATTGACTACTCAATTTGTTTTCATATTATACTAGATTTTGTAGGATGACACTTCATCGATTTCATTGTTTTATTCTCTTATATTGGACCATACATAATTCACGAGTTCATGACCATAAGTTTCAACTTATTATTGTTGAATTGAACAATACTATCTGTATTATAGACTGTAAATAATCAAAGTCCACTTTCTGATCGAATACTTCAATTATTATAGGATTGGATCCATTCAATGAATTACAAGTAGATAAGAGTCGATGCATCACAATTGAAATATCGTATTGTTTCGTAGCTCGTCAGCGAGATAAGGATTTAATGTTGAAAGATAGCAACAATATATAATCAAGTGCCCTAATTACACAGCTGTTTGATCTATATTAATGAGTTAACATTGTAGTCACCAGTTTTAGCTATGTATTATTATTCAACACACGTCTTATCTACATGCCGTGAGCCAATAATAATAAAGTAGGCATAGTTTTTGTTACAAAACTACGGGAAATTATTCTCGAGATGTTAGCTAGTGTTTTGTGAGTTACGATAAAGACGTTTTACCTCAACAGACAGTTTTTTGTTCCACTATTATTCTCAAAAATAACTATGATGATTGAAAACAATAAGTGGTTATTTATTAAAGTGAAAATTCTAGTTTTGTTAGTATCAGTGATGAGTGAAACTACAGCATTGAAAAGAGATGTTGAGTTGACAGTATACGTTGAACCAGGCAAGCAAGAATGTTTTTTCCAGCATTTAAAATTTGATCAGAGCTTGATCATTGAGTATGCAGTGGTATCTGGTGGCCAGGGAGGTTTGTATATCACTTTTGAAGTTTCAAGTCCGGACGGTACTAGGTTGATTTCTGATTATAAGGGCTCTGAAGAACGTCATCAAATCAAAGTGGGAGAAGAAGGTGTGCATAGTTTCTGCTTGGACAACACTTTCAGTTTATTCAATTACAAAACTGTTTTTCTTGCGTTGTATGTGGATGATGCCGATGAAGACTGGTTGAACTCCAATGGTATTTTCGAAGAAGAAATAGACGACAACAAGATGATAATTGAGTCAATCAAACATGCTTTATTTAAAGCTCATTCAAGTTTGACACAGGTTCAGCAATTTCAGGATATGTCAAGATCTAACGAAGCAAGAGATCGTCATCTTCTAGAAAGAAACTGTTCACGTGTAAATTTTTTCTCGATTGTTCAAATATGTACAATGATTTTTGTGAGTCTTATACAAGTGCTTATTGTAAGACGATTGTTGGACAGCAAATCTCGTTTATTCAATTTCTTTTAAATTGTAAGTATATAAATTCTAATATATTTCTTCAGAATTATAAAACAATGTAACTTTAATTAGCAAGAAAAAAATTATTTATTCTACAATCTCTCTTTGGAGGCCACAAGTAGAAACCTACAACTGCCTCCTTAAATAGTTTTAGGAGATCGGAATACATGTAAATTAATATACCTACATAATCAAAATCATGCAGATATGGTAATAAATATTTATTTAGTTTGAAAGTTAGCAGAAGGGCTTATTAAAATTATAGAAATTTATCTACATCACTCAATCAAAATTTACAGGCTTTATAAGTAAAATGTAATTCCCTGAAATACTCAAAACGATCAGGCATATTGATACAACAGTCATCCTTTATTCTGATAAGTGTGTTTTGTTAAAAGTTACTAACCATTTCCTTGATAAGAATAGTTTTCATTTTTTCCGGTATTAGTAGGGAATCAAAAGTGATAACAACCTCTTATCTCCAGTAAAATTTGTTCAGTATAACGTGAGATTCTAGTAATAGTACTCTAATGTGATTTTATTAGCATTACTTGTTCTTCTAAATAGTTAGCAGTTGATAAATTTAGAAAAAAATTGTTAAAAATTTCTTAAACGTGCTTCAGAGCGCGTAAACGTTCAGTGTTCAAGCTGCATCATGGCCAATGTACAAATTAGACCCAACAAATTATGGAATCGAAAATTTGCATTTCGAAAGAATGAAACTATAAGTTTGAAAGGTGAGTGCGATTTTGTCATATAGAAGTAGTAGATCTTCATTTGAATATAAAAACTCAAAACATTTTTTTGAAAAATGTGATATTGTCTCAAGGAATGTAGGAGCATAACCGTGCCATACGAGTTTTGTCTTGGAAAACAAGGAAAGCAAGCAAGGAAAGGAAAGCAAGGCGTACAATTCTTTCATCCACTTCTGATAAGATTATTTTTGTAAGACAATGATAGGCTAATATTAAATTTATCTATTCAATAGAAGACATGGAATATTTTCCAATAAAAACAAAATAATTCATCTACTGTAAAATTTACGAAATTTTCCCAACTGAACTTTGTTTTCAATTTCATTGAAAAAACGAAAATGTAAAACATTTTTCATACAGTGATCTATAAATTTTCCAAGTTATTAAAAACCATCAAGAAGTGTCATGACTTTTCCAAATTATAACTGAGTCCAATTGTAATGAAGATTGGTTGCTCTCGTCAATCACAGAAGAACGGTCCAATAGAGTTTCAAACCTATTTGGTTATTGAGTTGATAAGGAAAATTTATTTCTGTATTTCATGTTGAAATATATGAATAATTTTAAGACTGGTTCAATTCAGATCGATTATTCACTCTACAATGCTTTTCTCCAAAAATACTAATGAGCATGACCTTAGAAAACTGCCCTCCAATTACTCTAAAGAACTTAGAGTTATTTAGCTTTATCAGCCTTGATAGAAAAATTATAGAATTAAATGAATGAATGAATGATAGATTTGAATCATAACTTTTCAATTCTGACAAGCGCACTTACTGAAATTATTAAACGTAGGTAATGATCAAACGGGATAATACCGTAGGTAATGTGAGAAACTAAACTGAATCTGATGAACAAAAATATGATTATGATATGAATAATATCAATTGATTATATCGATACTGTTCAGTCGCAGAAAAAAGACCTATTGACAAGATGGTGGCTGTTCGATTGGATTTTAAAAGTATTCATTCCCAGTGAGTATGGTTAAGTGCCTCAGCTCACATCACCCGCTCGGTAACGACCGATTATATTCAATAAAGCAGCAGTCATCTTTTCAAATGAACTTCTTTCTGTGACTCAGTAACTAGAAATCTTGGATTTACCTTCGCAGCCAACAGCCTTCAGTGGTGGGGCATCCAATGTGATGCAGAATTTCTCTTCATAAACCATTTGTGTTGCTGTGATTACTTGAGCAATTATGATCAATATATCTCCTGAAAAGATAAATAACATTTTCCAGTAAGTATAGAAGAAATTCTCTCAGATATAGCACAAGAAGATCAGAGTGAATGAAGTGAAATAGCAAATAGATAAGCTGGCTGTGAAAGGGATGTGATGGATAAAAAACAATTAGAATTCTGTTAATTTAATGAAGAGTTTGGAATCCTTCTGATGATTTTCAGAACATTCGATTTATAAGTTTACAAGCAACCATTAACCGCCAATTATTGAAAATAAGCTGAACATTGCTCAATTATTAAATTTCCTGAGAGCATTTCAACAAATTCAAGGAATTTTATGAGTTGTTGAATTAATTGGAAAATATGTTTCAGAACTACTTTTTAGGTAGTAAAAAGTTTTATTTTCCTGATTTTATTTGTTATCATAAATAACCTAGCCTCACTTTCAGGACGGCCTGAACTCATTGAAAATTTGAAATTATTGTGGATCGATAAATACAGTGTTCTATTAGGTTTTGTTTCTAGTACAAAAAAGAAGCTTTCAAGTTCCACGAAAATGCCCTTATTTTAAATTCAAGAACCTCGAATGAAAGCAGTGCATGCAATCCAACATTAGCTGGAAAAAAATTCACCTAATAGTTTAATTTATTACTAGGGAAGCGCATGCGGAGGCAGCTGCAAATTGAGCGGAGCGAGCTTTCTTTTTGTCAAAAAGTTTTTGAAGCGTGGACTCGAAAATTTGATCCCGGTATTTTAAGCCTAGCTAAACCTAGCCGATGGTGAAAGTGGCTCATTCTATTACCATGTAATGTTATGAAATGAATATAAAATATGTTAATTAGCAACAACCTTTAAGTGAATGTTTTCTCAAGTTAGTGTTTATTTAGATAAAATGAGGCAAGATGAGAAAATGACTCCAGCTTGGTCAATATTGGTTAAAAAAATATTGATTGGGCTCAAATTGAAAATCAGAATGTTTTACGATTGAGAACAAATCAATAATTTTCAAACAAATATTGACCGAGCTTGAGTCATTTTCTCTATGATTGGTTCATTTTTGTGAACACTTTGACGTGCCTTTTTTGGTCTCAAATGTGCTCTGATTGTTTAAAATAATTATTCAGTAGCAAATTATAAAGGAAAATCAATATAAACTTGAAAAATCGCAAAAAAATAATCCTATTGGATGAAATTTGGGAAGAATTTTGGTGTATTTTCACAACAAGCTTCCATTGTTTGTTAGCATGTTGAGGAATATTGAAAGAATGCAAATATAGTACATTACGCCACAAGCCCGGGAAGGAAAAGTTTACGGTATGAGGATAGTTTCCCGGGCGAGGCTTGCCGAGCCTGGGAATAATTCCGAATACCGTAAAAAACTTCCTGGGCGAGTTGTGTATAATTTTTTTCGCTACACTTCAAATAAATATTATCAATCTAATTTCATGAATGAACAAAACAAATAGGATTGATGAAATCTAAGAACAGCTAAGACCAGATAACTTACTATACTAGCTTTGGCTGAGCTGAATCTGGAGTAAGCTGAACTGCTAAGTATTGAAATTTTGCATCACAAGTTTTATTGATTCAACCAATTGGATATTACTTAATAACTATCAGAATACTCGATTTTCTTAGTCCAGAAACGTTTAAGCTCATGATAGTTTTTGTACAATCATCCTAAATTGTACAATAGCAATATAAAGTTTCTTTTTTTTACCAATTTATGGCAGTGTCACAGAAAGGGACGGCCATTGTAGTGGCGTTTTCTCTCGCTAGATGGCGCCAGCTGTCCACGCTTGGAAAGAAAATGCTCCTTGCATGGTAAGAGGCTCTTACCGCTCGAGGACAACAGCTGATTGATTACGCATGTAAATGACAACTTTCTAGTCTACATAGGGACCGGTAAGGAGCTTCTTTCCGTGAAGTGTAGCGAAAAATAAATAATTTTATTAATAAAGACATCAGGTAAAACCCCCATTTTGCCTCCTTCACACAGTACAATATAGTTATTTGTGTATCAGTGCGCAAAGAGTGATTTTGCTGCATCAAGAGAAACACTTACGGAATAGTTTCTCAAGTGCAGTAAAGAAACGTTGTGCCCGTATTACACATTAAATTTTTCCAAACTATCATATTGAATGTGAAATGTTGAAATAAAAATTACAATTGTCATATCTCAGTTATTTATCATCAAATCCTGACAAATCAGGCACCATTTTATTCAGAACTAGCCGGCAGGCTCGCAGACTAGCCGGGGGCTGGACCCCCGACAGTATGGGCAGTGTAAGTGAGAAAAACAGGCTCGCTTCGCTCGCCTGCAAAAGCTCTGTCAGTGTCAGCTGAGACAAACAGGCTCGCTTTGCTCGCCTGCAAATTCCGTTCAGAAGGGATTCGAAATTTATTGAACACAGCATTTCTATTCACGATCACTTGAGACGAAATGATCAAAATTTTTGCGCGTGTGTGCGGATAAAGGGAGGCATTACTTCATACGACGGTCGGCCGCAGTCAAACAGCTGTAGCCAATCACTGTTCTTGGCTTTTCCTCAAGCTTAAACAAAAATAGCTACCTGTACATGCAAAAAGTTTCTCTATTTTGTCTCAAGTGATCGTGAATAGGGTATAGACCTAATTTGGACCTGTTAACTTAATTTAAACATTTTCTGCCAATTTCTTCTTGAAAAATCCAAGAAAAACTCCGAAAAATAGTAAAACGCTAATATCAAGTGTAAACTTGGAAAGTATATTGGACATAGTTTAAAACTTTATTCAATATCTTCCAAATTAGTTCATCTATAATCTCGCTGAACCATTAAATTTACAGTTTGAATTCGTCTATCAAGGTGGAAGATATGCAACCCGCAATACATCTACAATTTTGAAAAACTTGTTTGTTTTGTTTGTTAATGGTGTAACAGCCCTATGAAGGGCCTAGACCTACCAGCTGGTTGCCAGTTTCATATTCACCAAACTATACAGTCCGCCCAAGCAAAGAAGACACCCCGGTAAGCCGGGAAAACGACACCAGCCAAGCCAATACCGGCCCAAAAGCCATAAATTCTCGAAAGAGCCCACAGCCCCCGAAACAACACCGACCGAGCCGAAGCCACTCCCACCCCGCCAGAATGCCCACCCAGCCCGGACAGAAAATACAGCAGGCTAATAGTCATCAACCAGGATGGAGGTATCGAGTGGTTAGCACGTCGATCCTCTCAACCATAAGCCAGTCTTCACAACCAAGTGAAGATGCAGAACACCTCTGAATAACATGCAGTTAATCAGTTAGAGTGTAATGCAACAATTACTATTCCTCGGGAAACGACTGACTGTCTTTACTAACGACAGCCATTCTCCCAAAGGAGGAATTTTAAATTTTAAAACTTAAAATTCCTCCTTAAATTTAAATTAAAAATTTTTAATTTTTCAATTCTTATCTTAAATCTTAAAATTGAAAGTTAAAAATTTTTAAATGGCGGCCATCTGAAATATTAATTTTTAATTTACTGTTAAAAGTAATGGTTTTATAAAATTCTGTATCATTACAAAAATGTAGAGCTTCAAATCTCTATATATAAAAGCGAAATGGCACTGATTCATTCACAACTGTCTGACTTCCAAACTGGGAGGATGTTGTTTTGTTGTCCGTTGTTTTAGGGCTGTTATTGTGGTAGAAAAGTGGAATTTGAAACAGCGTTTCTAATGAATATAGTCGGTATAAAATTCTGAATGTCATTAGGTGGTTGAAAATTCATCAGAATGAGTACATATGTGATGAAATTCAAAAAATTGTAAGGAAATGCATAATTTCAATTACTATTCTATGCTTATCAGTTGCCTTCGAAGACTTATCTTGTTGTAGATAACGCTGCAGCGGTCAACGACTTAAATAATCCATCATTATCTTGTTGAAGAAGGCGCCTGTCTATTGTTATCGCAATCACAAAAAGAGGAAGGAACATCTCTATTCTGCAAACAGTCGATTATAATTCTGATTTTTTTTTCTTCTTGCTGTTCACAACTCATTAATACGAAAATGAATTGCTCTGTATGTCAAGCTGTTGTCAATGACGATGATCATTGTAAATGTTCTTCCGTTACAGCTAAATGTAAAGTTTGTGACAAAGGCTTTGCTCATAATGCGTACCGGTTGCATTGCAACAAATGTAAAGAGGTGTTCTATTTGAAGTGTGTGAATATCTCTAAAGAAAAGTATTCTAAAATGTCATCTAAAATTTCAAAATGGATATGCCCACAGTGCGAGTGTGAAGTAGAAAAGGAAATTCCTGATGATGTCTCATTGAAAGATGTTATGTCAAAGTTGTTGCAATTACAAAAGGAACAATCCGAACATCATAAAGAACATTTCTTCAATTGAACACCATTCTGAATTACAAGAGGATTTGTCAAAGAAATTGGAAGTTTATACTTACAAATTTGACAAGGCCTTAGAAAGAATAGAGAAACTGAAGTAGAGCACACGGCATTAAGGGGAGAGGTTCAGACGCTCAAAGATGAATTGAATCATGCCGATCAAGTGAGAAGGGAAAGAATTGTAGAGATACACGGTATACCAGCAAAGGAAAATGAAAATTTAATTGATACAATTTCAGCAGTGGCAAAAAGTGTTGATCTGGATGTAGCAGCCGACTCATTTTCAAACTGCTATCGAATGAGATCACGAATCCAACGCCCAGGAATAATTATAGTGGAGTTTTTAAGAAAAGTCGATAAACTTTTGTTTATGAAAAAATGTAGAAGTAAGCGAATAAAGACTGATTGCTTGGAGGGATGTAGTTCACCACCATTGCCTATTTATGTGAATAAAAATCTCACATCGATCAATAGAAAACTATTCAACTTAGCTAGTCATTAAGAAGGAGAAAAACTATAAATTCTTATGGTGCAGCAATGGACAAATTCTGATGAGAAAGAAAGAGAACAAGAAACCTATTATAATAAACAATGAAAATGATTTGAAGAACTTATGGGCACGGTGAGAGTTGATAATTGTGAGATGCATTGATATTGATGGAGCTAGTTTAGTTTTATATCCAAAAAAGTTTGTTGATTTTATTCTGTATATTGAGTTGTTAATAATTTTGCTGAATATTGTAGAGAAAAATCCCATACAAAAATCATGGATCTATCTAATTCGATTTAAAAGAGTTTGATTGGGCAACGTTGATGAACTGATTTAGTGGAAAAACTGATGAACATTCAAAAGTGGAAAAATTATTTATCTTCAATCGTTAAGGTTTTAGTGTCAAGTGAACTCGATGAGTTGATTTTATTACTACAATTTTTGCGTGAAATTATCATTTATTGATTGAACTAAATGAATGTGAAACATTCTTATCGATAGGACGTCTGATATGAACAATTCATAATTATTTTCAAATCATAAAAGAGGAATATTTTTTAACATTTCAATATTCTTTATTATTTTGTATCAATGTTTTTGTTTTAGAAGTAGCCTACTATCATTTGTTTTGTGTGATTGTGTTGGCCTGGTTGGGTGGAAGAGGGAACCTTATAGTTTCAATCTTGCCAGGAGAAAATTAAAACATTCATTCATCAGCAGAACCAAAAATCTACCAAACCCAATGCGTTAAAATTTGGCAGACATGTTCAGTTGGACCTCTAGACGCCTACTAAGAACGGGCTTTTGAAACTTCCCAAGGGTACACCAAATATTTGAGTTTTTCTAGTTTTTTGGCATTTTCTCAATTTTTTCGAAAACCAATCGGTAAATAGATGATATTTAGCAGGTTCAGATAAGGTCTAGAAATGTTGTTTTTGAAATCCGTTCAAGATTAAGCAAGTTTAAGTAATAAAGTTTTAAAGTTTTTAAGTTTTAATTTAATTACTTAATTAATTAAGTAATTAAATAAGTTTTTCAAAATTGTAGATGTATTGCGGGTTGCATATCTTCCACCTTGATACGACAAACTCAAACTGTAAATTCAATGGTTCATCGAGATTATAGATGAACTAATTTGGAAGATATTGAATAAAGTTTCTAACTATGTCCAATATACTTTCCAAGCTTACGCTTGATATTGCTGTGTTCAATAAATTTCGAATCCCTTCTGAACGGAATTTGCAGGCGAGCGAAGCGAGCCTGTTTGTCTCAGCTGACACTGACAAGCTTTTGCAGGCGAGCGAAGCGAGCCTGTTTGTCTCACTTACACTGCCCACACTGTCGGGGGTCCAGCCCCCGGCTAGTCTGCGAGCCTGCCGGCTAGTTCTGAATAAAATGGTGCCTGATTTGTCAGGATTTGATGATAAATAACTGAGATATGACAATTTTAATTTTAATTTCAACCTTTCACATTCAATATGGTGGTTTGGAAAAATTTAATGTGTAATACGGGCACAACGTTTCTTTGCTGCACTTGAGAAACTATTCCGTAAGTGTTTCTCTCGATGCAGCAAAATCACTCCTTGCGCACTGATACACAAATAACTATATTGTACTGTGTCAAGGAGGCAAAATGGGGTTTTTACCTGATGTCTATATTAATAAAATTATTTATTTATTTGCACTCATTCAATATTCCTCAACATGCTAACAAACAATGGAAGCTTGTTGTGAAAATACACCAAAATTCTGCCCGAATTTCATCCAATAGGATTATTTTTTTGCGATTTTTCAAGTTTAAATTGATTTCCCTTTATAATTTGCTACTGAATAATTATTTTAAACAATCAGAGAAAATTTGAGACAAAAAAAGGCACGTCAAATGCTGTATTGACAAAGTTGAACCACTCATAGAGAAAACTCAAGAGAATGAGCCACTTTCACCATCAGCTAGGTTTAGCTAGGCTTAAAATACCGGGATCAAATTTTTGAGTCCATGCTTCAAAAACTTTTCAACAAAAAGAAAGCTCGCTCCACTCAATTTGCGGCTGCCTCCGAATGCACTTCTCTAGTTTAAGTTATAATTTATAATTTATAATTTATAATTTATAATTTATAATTTATAATTTATAATTTATAATTTATAATTTATAATTTATAATTTATAATTTATAATTTATAATTTATAATTTATAATTTATAATTTATAATTTATAATTTATAATTTATAATTTATAATTTATAATTTATAATTTATAATTTATAATTTATAATTTATAATTTATAATTTATAATTTATAATTTATAATTTATAATTTATAATTTATAATTTATAATTTATAATTTATAATTTATAATTTATAATTTATAATTTATAATTTATAATTTATAATTTATAATTTATAATTTATAATTTATAATTTATAATTTATAATTTATAATTTATAATTTATAATTTATAATTTATAATTTATAATTTATAATTTATAATTTATAATTTATAATTTATAATTTATAATTTATAATTTATAATGTATAAATTATAAGTGCGAGTGTTCCACCTCGCTGTGATGACCATGATGGAAAATTCTTGATTAATTTCACAGTAATTTGAATTCGGATAAATTTTTCCCTTCAGAGAGTTTAAGTTAAGGCATGGATTCAAGTTAAAAGGCTTGGATTACGGATTGTGATACACGGACAAAATATTCGGGGAAAATGGAGTTGAAATTACCTAGGATGACTTGATCGGATGAAGTGCTTCCATTCTGACTTTCGGAGAAATCACTTAGACCTACAGTGGCAAGACCAATTATGATCACGAATATTCCTGCCCACCTGAAACCTTTGAAACTGCGCTGGAGGAATATCATTGAGAAAATTTCAGTGAAGACGATGACAGATCCTGAAATAGGTAAAAAAGATAACATTTAATGAAATTCTAGAGTCTCAATTCAGAATGGATATTTAAAATGATTTGATCAATGAATTTATACAACTAGTTATTGAGAAAATGTTTCACAATTCACACCTCAATATAGGATCTTGTCTAAAATGACGTTTATAATACAAGACATAACTTACTTCTTTCACAAAAACATAGAGATAGAAATGCTATGATTTACACAATAAATTACTATTATAATACTTTCAGATATTAACTTATACTTCAAGTTAATAACTACCTAAAAGCATAATTTTCAGATTTTTTCTAACTTGTCATAAAACTAATTGAAAAATATGGAAAACTAATCACCATTTGAAGCAAGTCTTTCCTGTGATTGGAATGGAGATGCCTTGAAAAATCATCACATTCGATAAATTATTCTTTTATCGATTCATCACTTTATATTATCTTGTATTTTAATTGAAAATATCAGAGACATTTGGGACTTCATCAAATTAATAATATTGTGGAAGCTAATGAGAATTATAGAACGACTGATAATTAACAGAACAAGGCGTACTCCGCATCGAAAAAATCGTAAATAGCTACTGAAATAGATGTAAAGTTGGTACTGAGGTTACCTTGATCTCATAAAACGAGTGGAGACTACAGACGGCTATGGTGTGATGTGACTAGCAAGCTGCACCAATGGCAGGGGAATTCCTCTTTAATGAGGTCTGAGGAGTGAGGGCATCAGGGTAGGCAGACAAGGTATAAAGGTGTAAGTGCAAGGTGTAAAGGTGTAAGGTATCCTTATTAAATAGAAAGACAAGACGTTGTCTTTTCATTTAATATGGATAACTACCACAATATCACCTTCACAACTACTCAAAAAGTAAGGTATCCTTGCCTACAAGGTAGACAGCTTCCGCCAATCCGTCTCGACAGTTCTCAATCACCCAACATGGTTAGTTTGTGGATAATTTTATAAAACAACAATAGGCAACATCAAATGTTCGGCTGCTTATTCACTTAATTATGTATTCAAATTTGGTACTATGAAACGACTAAGAATGACGGATGCCAACTCTTCAAAGATCTTTAGAGGGAATCTAATCAAGTTTTCCCTAATCAGAATTCAATTATTGGCAAGAGTATGGCGGGGGTGAGAAAAATTGTTCCAGACACAATATTATGACTTTACATGCTCTTTCATCCCAATTACTCAGCGATTGTGATGCACGGGACTCTTATAAACTTACTGCAGACGATTAAATTTTATGGAGGAGAGAGTTCAGATAGTTGATTGGACTACACTGATTTGGAACATCTTCATGTTTGATGGTTCTTATCTGAGCTTAAAAAATATCTTAGGTGGCCTATTATTTTGCGAACTGATAATGGAGCTCAAGTGGCTTCTTTCTTTCAAGAATCCAGGAGGACAAGTAACACGTTCGTTTGGAAAACTTCGAGAATATGACTTTGAGACAATGCACCGGGCTGGGAGCAGCCATGGGAATGCTGATGCATTCCTATCTAGGGGACCCTGTGAAGAGAATTGTAGGCATAAGCAGGTATTCTTCTGCTCTCCTCAATGACCAAGAGCGTTTCTTGAGTTCTTATGTGACTGTGAGAAAGTATGATATTTTTGAAATTTATAGAATGTTATAAGAAGAGAATTATTTCCGGAAATTGACACATGGGATTTCAAAAACGACAAAAACATTTGACCACTAGCCTAATTTGAACCGTTGTTTCGATAATACAGTAGAGCTCCTTGTATCCGACCTCGGGATGTCCCACTCCTCGGGATATCCGACCATGTGTCCAGTGTATGCGCATGTGTAAAGAGATAAGCGCCGATTGCGAGTATCAACATTAAAACTGACTTCGATTCATTCATTCATTTATTCTGGTACAAAACATTTATTCTAGTTCTTCGATGTGAGAACCGAAGTTACTTTCTTAGAATACTTTCAAATAGTTCTATATTGAATACAGTAATTACGATTAAGCAGCACTTTTTTATTGAGTAGGCTTAGTGATGTGGGTCGGGTAAATACCCAGTGGGTAGATAAATATAAATAGGGTAAATACGAGGCCCGGGTAAATACCCAAAAACTGGGTATTTATAATTTTTATTGAATTTAGAAAAGATTTAGTTGTCTTTTTGCATTCAAGCGCCTTCAATGATAGTGAAATGATGACAAAATGCAAACAAAAATGTTTTATATAGTGACAAATAGCATTCAACTTCCGAGCATCATTGACATAAATACCCGGGTACTGGGTATTTATGATGATTTCATTTGTTTCTGTGTTGTTAAATCTTTTTGAAAATGACACGAAATTTTTTTAATATCTATTATTTACCGTTCAAAGAGAGGGGAATTTGACCTAGTATCACTTTTCACTTGCAATCCATTTTCTAGGGAAAAATCATAATAAAACTAAATAACAATAGAAGCATGTTCACTATTTTTCTAATGTGGTGCTGTCATGATTTCATTGATAAAGATTGTCGATTTCGCTAAGGAAGCATTACATTATGCCATTGATACGAGTGAATCTGCTCAAGGGTGGATGGTAGTGGACGGCCAACTGCCGAACGGCAAAGTCATGCCCCATAAGAACAACGTGATTTTCATCAATCTTTTGGAGCAGATAGCGCCGTTATTTATGGACAAAATTACACGTTCTTTGAAATCATAAAAAAGATTATTTACTCAGTTTTTTATTGAGATATCTTTTATGGTACCGTATAGTCTGTATAAGCAAAGAAGACATTCTGGCAAGATGAGAAATTGGATCCAGATCCAGAAATATTAGTTTAAAAATTATAAATTTGGTCTCAAATTATAGATTAGAATATTTCCTACAATTTGAGACCAAATTTATAAATTTTAAACTAATATTTCTGGAGCTGGAGTCATTTTCTAATCTTGCCAGAATTTCTTCTTTGCAGACTATACTAAGTATTATTTAGGCTAAATATTTCCAAGAGAACAGAAAAGACCTACTTCATCGGGAAAATATTTAGCGAAATTTTAACGTGAGAATATTATTCAGGAATCTTTTTCATGAAAAGTCTACATCTAGGATACCTGAAAAAATTTCTTACAATCTAAAAACATACGTGCTCTATCCCAGAATTACAGATTTATTACAATTTCAAGTAGATACATAAAACTTCCAAAGGTTTTTCTTGATACAAAAAAATCTCAAAAACATTTTCTAAGAGTTAATTTTTTATTTTTGTTTTTAAATAGCATAAATATGAGATTTTCAAGTTTGTAACTATTGGTTCTAATTCTCTTTTAATTTCTTATTTTTATATAGTAGCTCATAGTTTAGAGTAGAAATATATGCATAAAACTCCTGCAGAGTTTGTCTAGTCTTATTTACCTAGTTTTTCCATGAAGAATCCTATTCATTCAAAACTTCAAGTAATACTTAAAAAAATATATAAAGTCATTGAAAAATAGCAAATAAGTTTTTATAATATTATAACAATACTATTACTATGAAATTATATCATCAATGCCAATAATAACATATTCAGGGGTACAAACATCAATGATTCAATAAATACCCAATATACCCGGGTATTTATGAATTTTGGGTATTTACCCCGAGTTTTAAATACCCGGGTATTTTACATCACCAAGTAGGCTATGTGTGTGGGTGTGTATACTTATAATCGGCTGCTTTGACCCGAAAAGGCATTTTATTGGTCATCGGTATATCCAACCACGGTCTGGTCCCATGAAGGTCGGATACGAGGGGTTCTACTGAATCTTATACGATTTACATACCACGAAGCATTTGAAAGCTGGATGCATAAGTGAGGTTGAGTCCGAGGTACATAATTGAGGTTGCACACATATCCAATGTTGCAGGTGGAAGGAAGTAGAATATGTTGAATTCTTTGTTGCCTTTGATGAGTTCATGTTCTTCCTCTGCCCGAATAGACTGCAAAACAGAAAAGATACTATATTATAAAGTTGATCAAGTAATCGACAAAAAAGTCTATATAACATTTACAAAAACAGTGTATTATTAAGACTCATGCCCGGTTCGTGAGACATTAGCTAATGACTTATCAAGTTTTCAATGAAATCATGACAGCTGTGTTGGATTTTTTATTCAAATTAAGAGATAAAAATGACCAATAAATTCTTAACAAATATTTTATTTTTTCTATTGATTTCGTATTTGTGTATCAATTGTGAATGATGTTTGTAAACGGAATAGTTGAGATTCGTACACAATAAAGTTAAGCCTCTTTGGGAGTCCCAAAATCACATAAATAACAAATTTTTATATCGAAAGAAATAGCTTGCGCAACACTTGTATCAGAGGGAATAATCTACCTTTACTTCAGCAGGTTGATAAATACAAAGATTGGAATAAGTGTAATGGAGATTCAAACTTTGCTGGACATTTAATAACAAATAATCACATGTTCAAGGCCAAGGAGAGTGTTGAGTTTCTGCATTTTAATAATAAAGGCAGAACTCTCAACATTCTGGAAGCTTTAGAAATATAACCAGGGCAACTAAAGATAAGTTGAACAGGGCACAGTTAAGTTTGAACTTAGGTTACTGTAGCTATTCATCGATCTTCAATTGTATTTTCTGATTGAAACGCCATTTTGTAATGTTTGAATGAACCGCTAATCGGGGAGGACCTTGTCTAGGCCAATGGCAGACGTTCACGGTCATTGGCTCAATCGTCTACCATTAGCGGTTCTTCACCGTTAGTATAAATACTGCTGCCCTGTACTTCAAGTTTTAGTTTACCAGAGATTAATAATGGTGTAACAACCGAAACCGGTATCTCGATTTTATAATAAATCAGTGGTTTGACAACATCTTGTCTTTTCATTTAAAATACAAAGAAGCCTACTCTAAGACTGGATAATATACAAATAAAATTTTGAGCCTTTGAATCCAACATACTTGAGTATTAGTCCTAGCCCTTCTTGAGAAATACCACCAAAGAATTTGGAAAACCAAAAAGCAGGAAAATTCGCCAAGGAACATGAAAACGGTCTGCAAAACTGGATGATCAAATTCTCTGACTTGACCATCGTATCCGGTGGCATTTATTTTGTCTGCCCATCTGGAAAAAATAGAAACTATTTATTCATCTATCTCGAAATACTGAAGTTGAAATGTGAATAACTTAATTGAGATGTTATTCGAAGAGCACATGGTTATGGTTGTTGGAAAACTTTATTAGTCCTGGAAGTATTATCAAACTTAACGCTAATTATCTCTGTCAAATTAAATGGAAAAAGAAGATATTGAAAAACCACAGATTGGAATCGAGATACCAGTTTCGGTTGCTACACCACTATCAAATCTCTGGTGAACTTATACTTAACGTAAAGAGCAGCAGTAATTATACTAACGGTCAAGCACCGCTAGACGTTTGAAACAATCAATGCGAACGTCTAATTTCACAGAAATTGATAATGGTTTAGCAACCGAACCCATACATCGATTATCCAATAAGTCTGTAATTTTACAATATCTTGTCTTTTCATTTATTATGGAAAACCACCACAATATCACCTTCACAACTACTCAGAAAATCTCTACCAAATTCCAATCTCGATAATGTTTGAAGCTATGGTTTTTTTATTTGAAGAAAAATAGATATACTGTTAGTTGGGATGAAATTTATGGAACAAAATATAAGTTGGTATTTTTCTGAAATATTTAGTGAGAGTTTAAAACAGTGTTTTAGTCACTATACTTGTGATCAGATTAGTGCTGTAATTGGGAAGCAGTAAAGATTATATCGAATATGTTCTTCTGTTGAGTCACTCGATTTCAACAAAGAGTGCCTTTGACGTAAGAAGTTATTTATTGGTCCCCTATAGATGAGTATTCGACAAAAGATCTCATCCCCAACCCTCATGCTTCCCACTTGGCTCATAAAACTGAAGCAAATATAAAGAAAAAAGGTTCCTATCTACTTCAACGCACACCCAGATATCCAGAGTGAGATTAAATAATAGTATCTTTCCAACTGGTAACTTTGTAGGGTACCTACTCAAATGATAATTTTCCATGTAAACAGGAATAGCGTAGGAAGAAAAAATAGAGCACATACTTTTACTTACTTCATTGACATGGTGTTGATGGTGCCAGTGATGACCATGGCAATAGCCACAACAATAATGTAGACCGGCCACATTTTTTCCTGAAATAGAATTTCAAAATGAATTGAAAAAGTGGTGAGCTGACGCCAAAAAGTTAGGTTGTTTCGTCTGTCTCTTGTACATGATGTAACCTACAAACAGCTCTTTTGATTTTAAATACATCATACAGGCTGAATAACAATTCCATTTGACATTATCTACTGTTGAAGCGCACAAGGAGCAGACGAAACCGCCAAACTTTTGGTGTTAGAGTCTGTCCAAGCAAAGAAGCCATTCTGGCAAGATGGGAAAATGGCTCTAGCTGTGTCAATATAGGTTCAATAATATTATAAATTTGGTCTCAAAATTTAGAAAACATTCTGATCTTCAATTTGAGACTAAATTAATTTACTCGTAATATTTTTTTAACCATAATTGACCGAGCTGGATTCACTTTCCCATCTTGCCAAAATGTTTACTTTGCTTGGACAGACTATAGCTAGAGTGACTGAAATTCTAATATATAGGTTTTTCCATAAGACACTCACTAGTATTCACTTAGAGAAATAGATTGAAGAGATAATTGTTTTATACGGACGATAATTATTTTGAAGCAATCGTTGGAATAACAAAAAGAGTTTAAAATAATTTTTATGCACAATTGCAAATGTAGGATACCCGAAATTTAATCAAGCTTCTCTCAAATTTCAATGTTTGAAAGGAATATTTACGTTATTCACAAATCATTTCATATTTATTTGAAGTTATTATAAAGGAAATGCTAAGGGAGCTAGTACCTTAGTGTATACAGTTAGTAACACGCCTCCTGAATCATACACACCACTGAAACGTTTGGTCGTTGTTTTAACATCTGTCGATTTTATCTACAATGCATGAGCAAACCATCAGACTTTGACACACTTGTGTAAATATTAGTGAGCAATCGGAATCGATAAGTATTAGGAGAAAATAGATTGGAATGCAAAAATCACACTATGATATCAAATAATAACTCATTTAATCCACTATAGTTGGGTACTTTAAATATAATTCTATCCACTTATGCTTTCAGAATTTCAATTTTTAAATACACAGAACTAGATAACTACGTTGAGATTGTTTTTTTAGAATGATTCAACTCATGTAAATTGAGAACACGTAAATTCAGATTTTTCAATTCGCCAAAGATTGAAGAATGTAGTAGCTTAGTTTAATGTAGTTAGGCCTATATGGATAAATGAATTTGCTGAATTTATTACTGACAAATATTACTTTGAAAATATTTTTGAGAAAATTATAACTCAACATTGTTCATTAAACTGAAAAACGAAAGAATGTTTTTGTAACATTTAAGAATAAAATCAATGAAAGAAAATTGAAATGTATCAAATCAAGAAATTTTATGTTGAAAGCGCAACTCATCACAGTTACCGTACAGCTTATAAACCCCCTAAAAATTGACGATACAAGGAGAAAACAATTAGTGGTGATTAAATGTCCACAAAATAGCTTATGATTATGTAAGTTCAATAGATAAACACTTTAAATTAGACTAAAATACAATAGGCTTTCCAACTCAACCAACATAAGTCAGCTCAACAAATAACTTTGCGTTAATTCTTTATTGTGGTGTAGCCTATTGTATATTGTCTGGTTCAATTAATTTTACCTTATTCAAGTGTAAGCCTAATCTGTTGTAATGGACTATTTTATAGCCTAGTAGTTACGGTAATTGAATTAGGCTATTGTAGGGTACTATAATATTATAGTAATAAACTAGTAACGTTGAACAATGATAACGTTAAAAAAATGTGTTGTCAAATATAAAATAAGCTACCTACTTCGAAGTAAACAAAATCATAGGAATTCTGGAGAGTGAGAATCTATCAACCAAGAAAAAATGAGCAGAGTTTGATTTGAACTAGACTAATAACAAATTAGATAAGTACGATAAACAATGAAGTTGAGAGTCATCCTCACCTACAAAATGAGAAAACTCAACTCGAGCTCAATCAATTCTATTTGGGAAGATTATTAACGTTATTTTCTTGAATTAAGGCTTACTTTGAATAAAATGTTATGAGAAAATAAATTGATTAGTGAGACAAACTTACTAACTACTGCAAACTAATGATCCTGCTAGCATAACATAACCTGTAATCTGTAAAAATTCTGTCGATATATCGATAGTCTTTCACTGTCGAGTGTCGATTCTCGACTGCTGCGTGTGACCATTGAATACGGATACGGCGTAACGCGTCGGCTGTTTCCCCTTCCACCGCGTCAGCTCGAATCGTAAATGCATAAATATATACATCAATGGATTCGCAATGAAAGTGGCTAAACTTTTTATATCTTGTATTTTTTCCGAAAAAGGGCTTGCAAAACAGTTTTCGCCACACTTCACAGAAAGAAGCTGCTTACCGGTCCCTATGTAGACTTGAAAGTCGTCATTTACATACGCAAACAGTCAGCTGTTGTCCTCGAGCGGTAAGACTTCCTTTCCATGCGGGGACTTTCTTTCCGTGCGTGGACAACAGCAGCTGACAGGATTAACGTAGTAGTTATCAAGCCGTCCGCTAGATCGGGTGACAGTGCACCTTTTTAACCTATTCAGTTATCAGTTTGAATCAGCAATCGCTATAACCTCATTCAGATTGAATTGATAATCGTGAACTATTGATTAAATGAAATTTGATTGATAATGCTTATCTGAAGTGAGGCGAAAAGAAATATACGCAAACTCGCCTAGGAAGTTTGTTTACGGTATTCGGAATTATTCCCAGGCTCGGCAAGCCTCGCCCGGGAAACTATCCTCATACCGTAAACGTTCACTTCCAAGGCTTGTGGCGTAATGTACTATAAACGGAAAAAACTGAAGAGTGGACTTTGAAAAATCAAAAATTTAGACATATATATATATTTTTTTGAAAAATCTATCAATTTTATCGAAAAAAGTAATAGGACCAATATTGTAGCCCATAATATTGCGAATCGAATGACATATAGATGAAGGTTTTTCGATAAATAGGTACCGAGATAATTGATTCCCCGTGATTACCTGCATTTCTGAACATTGGGGGGCTGGGGGGAAAGCTCCAGCGGGATTTTCTGGGACTTTTGGGAAAATGACCTTCTGGGCTGGTTCTATCGATGGTGAGAAATCCAGCTGTCTCCTAATTTTGTGACGGAAATCGCCTTTTTGGACCTTTATTGATTGGGCTAATTTAAGTATATATATCCATAGTCAATGGTGTGACTCCTGCGAGACTCGATGGCGTTTGGTCACTAGGGACGGCGGACAGGGCAACTCGCTATTTAGCTAAAAACACCGAACTGTCGCTAAGGAGGTGACTCTCTATTTAGAAAATTGCGTGTTTTTGAGAAATAGCGAAATTACGTTTTGACAGCTCGGCTGGCCAGTTCAGGCAGCTGGCTGTTTGCACGAAAAAATTGACAAAACATAGCACAAGTGATAAATTTGTGTTTAGTAGCGTTTTTCCGATTTTTGATCGCTATTTCTGAGATTTCGATAAGATTTACACATTTACTTCCTTTTAACTTTTTCTTCAACTTCCATTAATATAGACGAACTGCGGCAAGGAGACTAGCGCTACCGCCTACCGGTGTAAAAAAAATGTACTTGGCAGCTTGCCTCTAAGCGCGGTTTAGAGTACCTACCTATGCAAATAGAAAAAACTATTTACTTTCACAGAAAAGATGCCGAAGTGCAAGAGGAAATGTTGTGTAGTGGATTTTAATGACAATTATTCCAATTCTGAAGGAAAAGGTTTCCTATTTATTCTTCTCCTGGAAGATCCCACGACCGGGAGAGAAGAGAAAATCAAAATGGCGGTTAGAAGCTAAGTTCTCCAAAAAGGTAAGTAAAAACCAAAAAAAAAACTATAGAGAACTCAGGGGCGTAAATTCAAAATTTTCATTGGGGGGGCAAGCGGGGGGCAAGATTTGCTTCTGAGTAGTGGTTTACTGAAGAAGAAGAAGTATGTAAGACATAATCTACTTCAATACCAAACTGAATCAAATACTGGGGGCTGTAATGGGACTGGGGTGTACCTCCTCAGCCAAGCGGGGGTGGGGGCCTCCCCCCGGGAAATGTTGTGAAAGTATACTTCAAAACTGTTTCAGGAGGCCTCTTTTTTGTGGCCAATCAAATGCCGAAATCCCTATTTTTTAGCATAAAATATTGATGATATACAGAGTGTCCGACGAAAGATTCAACATAGATACATCCGGAAACCATACATTTTTAGATATTTTTCAAGTAATTAAATTATCAATATCTCAAGAATCATTTGTCAAAATTGAATTTTGAAGATATTGTTGGGAAGAGGAAATAATTTCACATTAATTTAAGGTATTCTACATGCCAAAGTCGATTATTGAGCAGTATTTTTTAGCGGTTAAAGTTGAAAAAGAGTGATTTTCAAGTTTTTCTAAAACCTCAAACGGATTTTTAGCGATTTTTTTCAGGGTAAGAGAAATTACTATAGACTAGACCTTCATTTTTTATTATCTCCAAATGAGACCAAGTACAGGGGTCCAACTCAAATCCCTGAGTCAGAATTTCATTTTAAATAAGTTTATTTTTTAAAAACTAGACTAATCTTGTTGAGTGTGAATAATCGTCTACAATTTGATAGCTTTGTGTCGTGCGATTACGTACACACAAAATACTTTTCCTATAGGACTGAGAACTGGTCACTGGTCCTGGTTGACTGGAACTTGTTGGAAGTTCGTATCTGCAGTGGTTATTGAATATTGATATATTTGCTAACATATGAAAATAATCAGTATTTTTCAAGTTCAAAGAGGTTTAACATGATGCTTCAACTTACTTTTCTGTGGGTGAAACTTGTAGATGATTCAATTTTGAATAAAACGTGTTGTTCAGTCAATAAACAGTCTAAATCTAAAATTACCCACTAACTCAGAGATCAGGTTTGAATGAAACCTGATCATTCAGGAGGTACTGAATGACTGTCTTGTCTGGAGCTGTGGTTGGCTACAGCTGTTGGTCCGTGGCCGCATATCAAGTTTCGCATAGAAAAAGACCTTCCATTACACGCAAACACACTCAAAAAGTTTGTTTATTCAGTCTCAAGTGATCGTGAATAGAGTATAGATAAATTGCACTTTGGAAGACCTACAAAGTTTTTGACTACTAATAAGGCTTAGAACTTCTAATAATTTATATTTTTGAAGTACTTTCTCTAGAAAAAATTTTGAATATTTCTTGAATTTTTATAAAAGGCTTTTCTAATAAATGGGGAGCTGGTGAGAATTCAGGGGTGTGCATCATGAGGTTTGGTGGGGTGGACCCCCTACCATATTTATGAGTGTATAAATAACTTAACTTCAACAGCTGTTGAATGCATACCGTAAAATTATGATGTTTTGTTACAACTGTTTTAAAATGCATAATATTGAAAACTGACGTGCAATGCAAGTTCAAAAGTTTGTCCTGGCCTCCTGGGCCCTGGCTTATAAAGATTTACAGCTTGTTTTTTTTATGTAAAACAAGTGATTGGGATTGAAGATTCACCAATGAAACGTTCGATTTACAATGTTCCAAATTTTGGAAAGAATCAGCTGTTGAATCAACGATCAGCCAAAACTCACTAGAAGACCCTAAAATTCAAATCCAAATGGCCGCGATGGTTTGAGTGAAATAGGAAATCTCATGTAATTGGTCCAGCCCCCAAATTTTGGGCAAACCTTCGCATGTTTTAACTCTGTTCCTCTGAGTGTTCATAAGAGTATAATGTTCACTGAACTTCTCAGGCTGATTCCTTACATAAGAATAATGGAAAAATGTATATGGAAATGGACTCCAGTAGCGTAGCTAGAGGGGAGGGGGGTCCAACTTCCACCGCCAACTCAGTTTTCCCACTTGGAGCAAACTTTTGTCAACTTTGTTACTTCTTTGTCAACTGACCAAGTGGTGTCCAAAAAGTGCAGATTGTTTAGACTTGAAATGCATGAACCCCGCATCTGTATTTTAACTTCATCTTAAAAAATGGAGCTCTATAATGATGTAAAGCTTTACAATTTTGTACTTAAAGTGACCCCCCGGACCCCCCTTCCTTTGGGGGGCGGTCCCCCGCTAAATTTTACGTAGAAATTGACCTTTTTCAAACCTGAATAAAGCCTCTGAAAAATTTGAAAAATGTCAATTTTCCGCCATTGTTATCTCAGAAACAAAGCGTTCTTGTGCTATGACCAATGGACTTTTTGCTCTACTGTGGGTAAGGAATCAGCCTGAGAAGTACCTATTGCACTTTCCTCCTGAAACACTCTGTATAACAGAACAAGTAGCCTAAATGAAATAAAAATAGTAAGAAACATAATAATTAAAAGTTAATATGAAGCATTATTGTTCATATGTTAAATGATAATAATATATTATCAGACCTGGCAACACCTCAATCACTTGCGTAACTAATAAAGCCTATTAGTCGATTCGCGATGTCTTGAGACGAGATAAACAAAAGCTCTGCATGTGTATGTGTGCGACTGGAGTGGCTTCGTTTTAGCCACGATATAAACAAGACACAGCAATGCAGATATCCCGAATTTTGTTGTAGGCAATCCAGAATAAGTATCTCTAAGTAATCTTTAATATAGATACACATTGGGAAATTGCTTGTTTCGGTTGTCTTTTAACTGCATGAACCTAAAATGAACAAACAATATTATAGTGAAAGTTTTTGTGTCAATGCTTTGTTTTCAGTCCCAACAACAAAATTCGGGATTTCGGTATTGCTGTGACTTGTTTATGTCGTGGGTGAAACGAAGCCACTCCAGTCGCACACACACATATGCAGAGCTTTTGTTTATCTCGTCTCAAGCCATCGTGAATGGACTATAAAGGCATCACTGTTGGGTACAGTGCATCTGTGTAGCATCTTCTATTTATTTATTCATGTTACAAATGACACTGACATTGAGAAATTGAATACTAAGGTAATTCTTGTGCCATTCTATCTTTCAAATTTATAATTATGATACAGTCCAAAATGTAGGTTAGACTATGTTCAGTTATGTTTCTTCACTTCTCAATTTTTGATGCAAACCCTTTCAAACATAGAATTTTGAATTAAGATGGATTAAGCACCAAATTAAATAACGGAATTACACTCAATAAGCACTTAAGAGTGGGTGGTAGTGGACGGCAAACTGCCGAACGGCAAAATCAAGCCCCATAAGAATAATGTAATTTTTATCAATCTCTTGAAGCAGATATTGCCTCTATTTATGGACAGAATATCACGTTCTTTATGTCATTGGAAAGAGAATTTAATTCTCCAGGGGCGTTACTTTTTACTTTCTCGATTTTTAGTTTATTTCAATAATTATCGTATAATTAATTAACTAAAAAAGTGTTGAACTGTAATTATTGAAATGAACTAAAACTCGAAAAAGTAAAAAGTAACGCCCCTGGAGAATTAAATTCTCTTTCCAATGACATAAAGAACGTGGAATTCTGTCCATAAATAGAGGCAATATCTGCTCCAAGAGATTTATAAAAATTACATTGTTCTTATGGGGCTTGATTTTTCCGTTCGGCAGTTTTCCGTCCACTACCACCCACTCTTAAAACTGTGAAATATTGGCTTTGTTAAAATATTTTGACACAAAATTAAAAACAAACTCAAGATTACATTACATCGTCAAGCTGACGAATATATAAGTCTATTCTGCTGTCACATGGAATGCAACCTACTCAAAATAGCAACCATGCAAATCTAGGAAGGGGCGCCAGTAGATGATTTGCCCAGTGCGTCAGCCACCCAAGGAACGGGCTTGTTTACAACATTTTTTTTGTAAAGACCTGTTATTCCTTCCTGAAAAACGTCATCCAAGCAGGGTGGTATGACGTTAATATTTTTTTCTCAAACAATTAAAATACCTGAAAGAAGATTGGGTTTCTCTCCAAACACTAAACTGAATAGGCCTAAAGAGATGAAACAGGTTTATTGTGTAGTATTAAACAAATTTCAAATTAAAAGTAACTTTTTACTTTTAATAATTTTTTAATTTGAGAAGAACATTATTATAAATCAAAACTCGAAAAGAATAGTTCAGTAAGATGAGCCTCATAGGTAGTTGATTATTGAATGAGAGCGCTACAGAGGCAGTCTCTGTGTGAAGCACTGAACGCAGCTGCTACCTAGCGAAAGAGTTTGTAACTAGACCTGAACATGCTACATCTATATCTAGAGATACTCTGCCCTCCAGTCTATATCCATCAGCTGTGACTCTCTATGGGTCCCCTCTCCATCGTCAGAAGTTTCAGAATCAGCACTCAGTAGGACAGTAGAAGACGCGACGACTGCTCAGCAAGTGGTCCGTGCGGTACTGTTTTTCGTTGTTCGGCGTTTCTTTCGGCACTGATTGCTGTACTGGAATAATATATATTTTTTAGTTTCATCGAGAATTTGGACGATATGCTTTAATGTTTTGTGTTGTGTTGCGAGGCTAAAACTATGAACTTGGACGTGATAGCAGGTAAATAAATAAATTACCTATTCCTAAACATTAATTACTAGATCTAGTTGAATAAAATATTTTCAAGTCACAGAAATTTAGCTTACAGTAGGTAATAAGCTAGGCCTATTTTTATATAAAATAATAAAACTCCCAATATCAAATTTATAAACAAGTATTAAAACTATATTATACAGTAGATTAGTATGTAAAGTATACTGTACTGTAGATTAAAATGTAGTTTACGGGTTGTTCGCGATAGTTTTCCAAGTTAGTAGATAATTGCACTTATGTGTAATTTTCATACAAAAAGCACGCGAGTGCCTGAATGGTTAACTCTTCCAGTGATGTACGAGACAAAATGATTCATTATTTTCTTTCGGCGGGAAAGCCACTTCTATTTTCTGATTCTTCATACAAAATACATTCTACCATAATGGTAAAATAAAATGAGTAATTAATGTCACCAAAGTCTGTGCCAATTATTGTGTATTATTATACAGGCTATCGTGTTACAAAATTAATGTTACACATAATATTAATGTGATTTTGTTTTGAACACGATTATCTTACCTTATAAGAATTGCTTTGTCTTTTTGTTACTATCCAATATTAAGGCAGAAGGCATGTGGCCCATGATTCAAATTAACTCACTTGCATAATTCATGGAGACCGGCAGAGGAATTTTTTAAATAATACTCAGAAAAATGACAGAAATTAGAATTTAACGTTCTGTGATGGTCTAAAAGTTAAAAGAGAAATATTTTCTATAAATAAGGCACCAAGTTTTCAATCAAAAGAATAAAATATTCTTTCGAGACATAGACTCATTTCTAATTTCTTTGTGAAGTAAATAAAGACCACTGGCGGCTCGTACCCACGAAACAGGTGAAGTGCCCGTATCTTTTACTGTACAGCGCTTCACCTGTTTCGTGGGCACGAGCCAATAAAGACAGCATTCAAAACTAAAAATTGTAGAATTATTGCTGTGCAGTGCATCAGTTTCTAAAAGAAGGCTATAAAATTTATAATAATTAATCTGGAGTCTCTGGAGGAATGTTAATTGTTGAATTACACTCTAACTGATTAGCTGCATGTTATTCAGAGGTGTTCTGCGCCACCAATTGGCTTCAGCTCGGTCATTGTTGGTTCGGACTTCGGGGACTGTGAGTTATGATTGCGAATTTATGGCTTTTGGGCTGTATCGTACCGGTACCGATACCGAACCGGTATTGGCCGGGCTGGATTCGTTTTCCCGTCTTGCCGGGACTGCATAGTGGAGTGAATATGAAACTGGCAACCACCTGGTAGGCCTAGGCCCTTCATGGGCTGTTGAGCCATTGAGACAGACAAATTAACGTAACCTTTGGTATTGGAATGATCCTCACCCCACATGCAAAATCTTACCTTACGCTTCGAGAAATACATAATAGTAATAGATACCGGTACTGTAAATTCAAATAGCCATCATCTGAATAGAAAAAATTCAACGATTGAAATGTATTTGTTAGGACGTAAAATGGAGGATTTCCTCATGATTCTACCATCGCATTGAACACTGAATCTTCATTCCTTTCACCTTTATAACCTTTATTAACCTTTGTGAGCAATATTTCAGAGTTTGCGCTACCTCAGAAATTGCGGTAAAGAGGAAAAAAAACAAATCACATTCGTGTAGTCAGGGCTGATGGAAACGCCAAATACAATGATAGAATTCATGACCGAATCAGTCAGTGATGGCAACCTGACAGATTTTACCTCAGTCAAAGGAAAATTAGAACTGTATACTGTGAGGAAAATCGCTCTCAGCAAAGTATCGCATTTTCCATCTACAATCTTGAGAAGCATTGCTTCATAAATTGACGGTTTGATCAGATAGAACACGAACGACTGTAGACTATGCAAACCTAATAACGTTTTTATACAATATCAGGCTGAGATGCTCTAACTAGGATAAACGATAGTTACAAGTAAATGCAAGTAAAATTTACAAGTAACAAGTAAAATTTTTTTGTCACTAAAACACTCGTCTATTCCAATGAATTATTGTTCTTTGTGAAGGTCATTCTTCGTCATTCCATACACGTACTTCATTCTTTGGATTTATTTTATCAATCCTTCGTTAATCCTCGCCTCTCCTCTTGTTGAATAAACCTGTTTTGGACTATAAGTATAGATTCCATGGGAGGCGAGGAAGTCTGGATGCAATGTTGATGGCAATTATCAGTAGATTATACACGAACTCATTGATTCCATTGGACTCTGCACGCCATCTCTCTCACTTCTCCAAACTTTGAAGGGATTATTTGTAGTCTACTTCTAAATATTATAATATTCTATTTCTTGGACATGATCTAGTCCAAGTTGTATAATTTGAATTGCAAAGCATATAGAAAATTCTTTTTGGTGATCCGTTGCAATGGAGACCGAGAAAACATCATGTAGGTCAAAAGTTAATCAGGTTCTGCCCTGCAAGTTGCAGAGCCTCGTACTTAAATCGTGCCAACCAGTAGTCATTTATGTGCGTTGCGGTATTCAGGAATTCCTTCGTCACTTCCACATAGTCTATGTTGTCTGTATAATATTTCATCCAGGATTCACATCAAGCACATTCAAATCATCTCTAGGTGTGATGATACCTAAAACTTTTTATAATGACAGTTTTAGGTATGATGTATGATGACAGTTATGTATGATGACAATCAGCTTCTTCTTAATATGTAATGTTTGTTGATTTTTCAATTAGATTAATATTATCTGTTTTAAATCATTCTTGAATGATCGAGGTTCTAGAAATTTATTGATCTGATGCTCTGTAGAGATGATTTTTGTGTCATCAATCACATAGTACAAATAGCATTATGTGGTCGCTGGTTTGTATAGAGCCCCAAGTTGACGTACTAAAAATCAAGTTAATTCACCTTTCAAATCCTTAATTTCTCAGACTTTTTCTTATTATTAGTTGTTGATATAATAATTTTATTGTTGGAAAAGTCGAACTTCCAACGCTAATACTTTTCCTGTAGCCTGTAAAGCCTGATGCCTTCAACTATACATAATTATTTTTCTTAAATATTCCTCACACATGTTAGGTCTTCGTTCTTCCTATTAGGGAGAAAGTTCCTATTTCTTATAAAGGGTATATAGTTGGCCTCCATTTTATCCAAGTCTAATAGGTTCACTGTAGCCTTTATATTACTAGCAACAGAGCCCGAGCTCGCTTCCGCTCGCCTTCTCCGCCTAGCCAGGGGGTCCGCCCCCTGGACCCCCGACAGTATCAGCAGTGTCAGTGAGTCAAACAGGCTCGCTTCGCTCGCCTGCATAACCTCTGTCAGTGTAAGCTGAGACAGACAGGCTCGCTTCGCTCGCCAGCAAATTCCGTTCAGAAGGGATTCAAAACTTATTGAACACAGCATTTCTAGACCTGATCTGGACCTGTTCACCAAATTTCGACATTTTCTACCAATTTATTCTCGAAAAATAAAAAAAAACTTTGAAAATCCCGAAAAATAGTAGAACGCTATATTGAGCGTTATACGTATATTGAGCGTTAAACGTATATTGAGCTTGGGAACTATATCGGACATAGTTTGAAACTTGATTCAATATCTTCCAAATTAGTTTATCTATAATCTCGCTGAACCATTGAATTTACAGTAAGGATTGGTCGTATCAAGGCGGAAGATATGCAACCCGCAATACATCTACAATTTTGAAAAACCTGATTACTGGCGTAATCTTGAACGGAATTCAAAAATATTTGAACACAACATTTCTAGACCTTATCTGAACCTACCTTCCAAATATCAATATTTTCTACCAATTGGTTCTCGAAACAATTGAGGAAACGCCGAAAAACTTAAATATTTGGCGTATCCTTGAAAAGTTCCTAAAATCCGTTCTTAGCGCGCGTCTTAACGTCCAACTTAACATGCCTGCCAAATTTGAACGCATTCGGTTCAGTGGATTCGTAGTTCTGGTGATGAATGAATATTCAGTGCCATTAATCATAGTCAGTGCCATTTCGCTTTTATAGATTTAGACTAGCCGGCAGGCTCGCTTCGCTCGCCTTCTCCGCCTAGCAAGGGGGCTCCGCCCCCTGGACCCCCGACAGTATAGGCAGTGTAAGTAAGTCAAACAGGCTCGCTTCGCTCGCCTGCACAACCTCTGTCAGTGACAGCTGAGGCAAACAGGCTCGATTCGCTCGCCTTCTCCGCCTAGCCAGGGGGTCCGCCCCCTGGACCCCCGACAGTATCAGCAGTGTCAGTGAGTCAAACAGGCTCGCTTCGCTCGCCTGCATAACCTCTGTTAGTGTAAGCTGAGACAGACAGGCTCGCTTCGCTCGCCAGCAAATTCCGTTCAGAAGGGATTCAAAACTTATTGAACACAGCATTTCTAGACCTGATCTGGACCTGTTCACCAAATTTCGACATTTTCTACCAATTTATTCTCGAAAAATAAAAAAAAACTTTGAAAATCCCGAAAAATAGTAGAACGCTATATTGAGCGTTATACGTATATTGAGCGTTAAACGTATATTGAGCTTGGGAACTATATCGGACATAGTTTGAAACTTGATTCAATATCTTCAAAATTAGTTTATCTATAATCTCGCTGAACCATTGAATTTACAGTAAGGATTGGTCGTATCAAGGCGGAAGATATGCAACCCGCAATACATCTACAATTTTGAAAAACCTGATTACTGGCGTAATCTTGAACGGAATTCAAAAATATTTGAACACAACATTTCTAGACCTTATCTGAACCTACCTTCCAAATATCAATATTTTCTACCAATTGGTTCTCGAAACAATTGAGGAAACGCCGAAAAACTTAAATATTTGGCGTATCCTTGAAAAGTTCCTAAAATCCGTTCTTAGCGCGCGTCTTAACGTCCAACTTAACATGCCTGCCAAATTTGAACGCATTCGGTTCAGTGGATTCGTAGTTCTGGTGATGAATGAATATTCAGTGCCATTAATCATAGTCAGTGCCATTTCGCTTTTATAGATTTAGACTAGCCGGCAGGCTCGCTTCGCTCGCCTTCTCCGCCTAGCAAGGGGGCTCCGCCCCCTGGACCCCCGACAGTATAGGCAGTGTAAGTAAGTCAAACAGGCTCGCTTCGCTCGCCTGCACAACCTCTGTCAGTGACAGCTGAGGCAAACAGGCTCGCTTCGCTCGCCTGCAAATTCCGTTCAGAAGGGATTCGAAATTTATTTCAGTATTTCCACACCTGATCTGGACCTGTTCACCTAATTGCAACATTTTCTGCCAATTTGTTCTAGAAAAATCTAAGAAAAACTCCGAAAAATCCAAAAAATAGTAAAACGCTATTATTAAGCGTAACCTTGGGAAGTATATCGGAAGTATATATAGTTTGAAACTTGATTCAAACTTGATCTTCTAAATTAGTTCATCTAAAATCTCGCTGAACCATTGAATTTACAGTTAGGATTGGTCGTATCAAGGCGGAAGATATGCAACTCGCAACACATCTACAATTTTGAAAACCTGATTACTGGAGTAATCTTCGCTTCGCTCGCCTTCTCCGCCTAGCCAGGGGGCTCCGCCCCCTGGACCCCCGCCAGTATCGGCAGTGTAAGTGAGTAAAACAGACTCGCTTCGCTCGCCTGCAAATTCCGTTCAGAAAGGGTTCGAAATTCATTGAACACAGCATTTATTGAACTAATCTAGACCTGTTTACCAAATTTCAACATTTTCTGCCAATTTGTTCTCGGAAAATCTAAGAAGAATTCCAAAAAACTGTAAAACGCTAATATTGAGCGTAACCTTGGGAAGTATATCAGACATTGCTTGAAACTTGATTCAATGTTTTCTTAATTACTCCATCTTTTGGTTCTCGCTGAACCATTGAATTTACACTAAGATTGGTCGTATCAAGGCGGAAGATATGCAAACCGCAATACATCTACAATTTTGAAAAACTGATTACTGGCGTAATCTTGAACGGATTTCAAAAATATTTTAACACAACATTTCTAGACCTTATCTGAACCTGCCCACCAAATATCAACATTTTCTACTGATTGGTTCTCGAAAAAATTGAGAAAACGCCGAAAAACTATAGAAAAACTCAAATATTTAGCGTATCCCTGAAAAGTTTTTAAAATCCGTTCTTAGCGCGCTTCTAAACGTCCAACTGAACTGCCTGCCAAATTTGAACGCATTCGGTTCAGTGGATTTTCAGTTCTGGTGATGAATGAATGAATGAATGAATGAATGAATCAGTCAGTGCCATTTCGCTTATATAGATATAGATATCCCCGTACTTTTTTATCAACATTCCCATTTAATTCAATTCAATCCTCTCTAACAATCCAATCTATCATATCTAACAGGCTATTATAGGCTCATTGTTGTTCATTATTTTGAAAGCTAATAGTTCTTCCTAGTTTGATTAAACAATTTCCGCTCTTGAACCACTCGGGATAATATAATTTTTGTCATTACTCAAAACTCATTCGAAATTTTTGAGCAAACAATCGTTATAAAATAATACCAAAGACAATCTACTTGGCTGTACCATTGAGTATGAATATAAGTTCCATGCTCCATGCTATTCATAAGTACCATGAGTATGACTTATATTCATACTCAATGGTTGTACATTGTATTTACTCCAAGATAATCATTGTAGTTAGTCAAAGATACCGTAATACATATGTCTTAACAATTATGATAATGATTATTATTTCAACCAGTTGTTGACAAAGTAGGGAATGATATAATAATTAATAGTAGTGTATCCTAGTCATTTCAGTATGACGACTATAGTTACCATACCAAACATGAAGTAACATGACCTGTGATATCACAGGTCTCTTGTAACAGACTGTATTGTGATGGAAAACTAAAAATCTATAGCTTCATTAAAAATTACAATGTATGACACAGTGGTGGTATTTTGTGAGTCATTAACTCACATTGAAACGTGACATCACCCGCTGCCACTGCCTCTGCAGCCAAGGCAAACGAGTGAAGATACCGCCGACACCATACAGCATACATTGGATATGAATGAAAATAGGATGAGCTCTTGACTGATTCTACAACTCGTAATGTGAAATCTTTGAAAAAATGTGAAAAACGTTTTATTCCACTATCCCTGTCGTTATTACCGATACGAAGTTGAAAAGTGCCACAAATATTTATAAATGTTTTTCAAAATTTAGTACCTACCAATCATATTATACATATATCGCTATAAACAAGAATTCGCTGAGGGGAAAAGCTCCTGCTTTAGGTAAAATCATATAGGCCTACAGTACTCGTAGCCCATGTATGTGTAATTGAAAATTATATTAAAACATGGCTTTGTAAATGATACATAAATTATCTAAATTACTAATGTGCAAACTATCTAAATTTTGAGTAATCCATGAATCATATTATTGATGCATACACATTGTAGCGCCTCATTGAATGTTAAAATCATTAAATAAATCATCAAAAGTACAATGAGAGTTGAAAACATGTAATAAATTACATTTTTAATTGAAAATGTTCAATAACTCCTTTCAAATGAGAGAGTGAGAAGTTCACAAAATTAACTTTTATCATACGGTACAATATGAATTTAACGAAAATAATACATGAATACTCCATTATTGTTCTTTATTCTTTGTTTCATTGATTTTATTCTTTGAATTATAGAAAAAACAAACCAAACCCCTAGAAAAAGTGTATGCTGAAGTGAAGTTTGAATGGCTTTCAAGCTGGAAATGTTGGAGTAGTCTTTAAAAATAGAATATATTCAGACTCATACTCTACTTACAAATTTTGTAAGTCTCTATGAAGGCTCATGAAACATCATCTACCAAAAATTTACTGCTGTATTCCCGCCAGCTAACATTATTTTCATTTCATGTCTTTGTAGGATTCATATATGGTGCCATCTTTTGTGAGTGCAAGATTACGACTTACATGTAGAAAGGAAAAAAGCGGTACTTAACAAAGGCAGTAACATGGTTTTGGTTGTTGTGTCAGGTTGTTACATCAATAGAAGTCCCAACTTTTCAGCTTTCTCTCTGAGAGAAGCATCATACTGTATACAGTATACTACAAGTTATTCTCACAAGGCGAAGGTTAACGACACGGGCACCTATAGCTATAATGTTGTATGTTGATGGCGTAATCGTTTGAAAAACGTTTCTGTCAACAGTCATAATCGTTTCCTTATCCACTGTCTACAAGTACTTTTCTATTTACTCACAACTCCTTGATTACATTGCATCTATAAAATAGTAAATAATCCTTGCACAATGACCACGATAACTTTTGCGCCTATTAGAATCACGAACAAGGTTGAACGCCTACTTCCAAACCAATCAGGATAGCAGAATATTATTCGGCTACAATTTTCACATTAGCATAGTTGAGTTTATTCTCTATGTAGTTTATTACAGTCTAAAAATACATCTATTATCCATTGTGAAGTAGGCTACCTAGTGGAGAAGTTTAATTTGGTAAATAAAATGAAGAGATCAATTTCAAGATGTGTTATAGCAAAGAGAATTAGAATATTACTAAATGTCTACATTACTAGTTATTACTAGAATAAGAATATTACTAGTTATTTCAAGAATATTATTATTAATCAGCTAGTTACTCTATGATGATAGTCAGGTAAGTCTTCTCTCGAGTTTACTTACTATTCCTGAATAATTTTTTTCTCTCATTTCACTTTTCGTCACATTGAATTTTTATTACGGTGCTGATCAAAACTTATTCATGTCGGCTATCATTCTCTATCAACTGAACACGTTTTACTGTGAGAAGGATTCAAATAATCATTTTCACACTACTTGTGTCAGAAATGAATGATGTGACCAAGTAGGTGATGTTTATTTCTATTTTGAACCAGGGACCGATCTCAGCATGTGAGCCACTCACTCGTAAAAATAAAGTCACGGCTGGCGGTACCTACTCACAATTCTCTCTTTTTCATTCGGGGAAATGATTGGTGAATGGGATATTTATAGATATTTAAATCCCCATCACTCACTTCCATTTTATCGTAACCCGTATTTCGTAGCCCATATTGTATAAAAAAGTAAAAAATGTACTTCATTACTACGATAGACAACAGTAGTATTGCATTATTTCATAATTATTGTGCTGCATTAAATAAAAAGTATGTGATACGAAACCTTCGGATAGTTTCTCTATTCGAAGTTTATCAGTACAATGAGTATGAATGAATTAATTATTCCGGTTTTAACAAAGGATCTATCTTTATTGAATGAAAAGACAAGACGTTGTCAAACCACTGAGTTTTCAGTGAAAAGACAACGTCTTGTCTTTTCATTCAATATGGATAACTACCACAATATCACCTTCACAACTAGGTACTAGAAAAGAATTTATCTTTCTTCGTGGACGCGTGTTTGTAGGGTTTTCAGCATACTAGCATGCATCAAGCATTATGAGGTTATTGGAGAATTGGACAATTTGTTAATCTATAAATTCATAGATAGCCCAGTCAATAAAGGTCCAAAAAGGCGATTTCCGTCACAAAATTAGGAGAAAGCTGGATTTCTCACCATCGATAGGACCATCCCAGAGGGTCATTTCCCTAAAAGTCCCAGAGAATCCCGTTGGAGCTTTCCCCCCAGCCACCCCAAAGTTAAAAAATGCAGGTTATCACGGGAAATGAATTATCTCGGTACCTATTCATCGGAAAACCTTCATTTATATGGCATTTGATTTGCAATATTATGGGCTAAAATATTGGTTCTATTAATTTTTTCGATAAAATTGATAGATTTTTCAAAAAAATTATATAAATGTCTAAATTTTGAATTTTTCAAAGTTCAATCTTGAGTTTTTTCCGTTTAACTTTTTTGGGAGCCTTTTTTCGGGAAAAATACCTGAAATAAAAAGTTTAGCCACTTTCATTACAAATTCATTGATGTATATATTGATACATTTACGATCCGAGATGACGCAGTGGAGGGGGAAACAGCCGACGCGTTACGCCGCGGTCGAGCCCCCTCATCAGCCAACTACCGTTTCAGCATATTACTATCAGTACAGTTCAATTAGACATTAACCGGGACATTCATGCTGAAAGTCTCCCTCCAACGCCAAACTGTTCTATATAACCCCTGTATTGTCTGGTAGAAAGTTACACCCTATTGAGCGTCAGGTTTGGGGGGGAGGGGGGTGAAAGGTACGAAATTTCCGTTTTTTCGCAATATCTTGAAAAGTATAGGGTTGAGGGCAAAATGTATTCAATACAAATATATTCTAAATTAAATTTTTAATAAAAATTGTCCTTTACAAAATTCCGCCAAATTGAACGGTTCCCGAGTTGCAGGGGGGATAAGCGTAGACACTTTTCAGATTTTCCTTATTTATCAATGAATTATGACATTATTGCCAAGAAATATATATTTTTCACTATAATAATGTATTTCATGGCTGCTAATACTCATTATAGTAGTCAGGTGTGAACCCATTAATTCATTTAGGGGGGGAGGGGTTACATATTTTGAGGGGGGTGGGTGGGGTATTTGTCAAGGCCACCTTATTTTATTTCACTCTAGGGGAATAATTGTAGCCCATAACATTGCAAATCAAATTACATATAAATAAATGAAGGTTTTCCGTTGAATAGGTACCGAGATAATTCATTTTCCGTGATACCCTGCATTTTTGAACTTTGGGGGGGCCTGGGGGGTAAGCTCCAACGGGATTCTCTGGGACTTTTGGGAAAATGACCCTCTGGGATGGTTCTATAGATGGTGAGAAATCCAGCTTTCTCCTAATTTTGTGACGGAAAAAACCTTTATTGACTGGGCTGTAGATGATTGATCTGATTGCCAGTCATTCATATTTCCTTTCATTCTATGAAAGTATTTCCAATTAGCTCATTGTCTGTTATTCCAAGTGTTTCCTTACAGACTTCTCAATTGAAATTGATTCTTTTTAGACTAGCGCAAAAAGAGGTCGATTTCATAGATTTCCAAAATAAAACTATAAGACGAAGGCTATGTTTACTCAGTTGTTATTCATTTTCCAGTTGAAATAGAACTCTTCTTATCAATTTTTTCTGACGGAAGAAAAACTGATAGTAAGGTAAAAGATGTGAACAGTATTGACATCCTAAATCCAACATTGCTCAGCAGTATAATTATATAGAATGCAACGGATTGCTTTGCATTTGAATTTGTTCTGCCTAGGCCAAGACAACATTGAAAAACTTCTGGATAAGAAAATTTAAAGATCATCGCTGATAATATTTGTATAAAATCATTTAGTATCATACCCACTTCATACTCGAATGATTTTTAGTGATTTATTCATTTATTGCATATGGGTAATGATGAAAGATTTAATATACGACGAATGATAATTATGCAATATTATTCTGGAAAATAAACTTTTCCAGCTCACAATTTTATTGTTTAAAAGTAGAGTAGAATGTAGACCAACGTATAGAACCTATATTTTCTTGCTAATTAGTTATTCACAAGAGACTTTGAATTATATGGAAAGGATACAGGTAAAATACAGTTTTTTCTCACCATTCACTGTATTAATTTGATGAAATAAATAAGTAAATAAAATATTAAGTGGATCTTATAAAATATAATAGAAGACGAGCTTCTGTACAGTAGCCAATATAATTTGATATAGCCGATATCGTTAGGTACACACTTTTCAAACAGTTTGTATTTCAATTTATAATATTTTTTATAATTATTGTTATGAAATGAGCCATTTGTTGGTACATTACTTGTAGCCAATCCAATAATTATAGTAATTTATCAAGTCTAATTGCTGATTTTGTACAATTGCCCCAATTTGAACACAAGACGTTTGACCTATTGATTGAATGTTTATTTAAAATCAACTTGTCAAGTTATATAATATTTGTTCAACACATGAAAGGAAAAAAGCGGAAGGAAGGAAGTAACCTACTGCAGCGTATTATTAGGATCAATCAATGGGCACGAATAAGGAAACTAGATGTATAGACAAGAGAAAGTCGCATTGGCATTCATTAAAAACTCCAACATTGATCCTATCCTATATTGAACCAAGTGTACAGTACGGTACAGGCAATGGATCCTTTATGAGCTATGTTGAGGATGTTTTTTTTTAATGAAGCAGCTGCTTCCATCATTGGGAATAAAGTAATCATCTTTACTCGCTGGCTTCTACTGTACATGCATTCATTCAATTCGGGTCCTGTCTTATAGACTAATAAAAATGATATTACTGTCTCAAGAACAATTCACTCAGCAGTGATCTGGATGCAGAGAGCTCTTTCGATCCTCATGATGTCTGTATGATTTTTGCTTGTTTGTGCTGATACACGATATGTGTAAATGAACTACTCAACTCTTACATAAGCTAAAAAAATCTTTTTTAGGGTCCTTATAAAATGCGTTGGCTAGGAAGTTCAGAATTCATATTTTTCCTTGAATTGAGAAAATATATTTCAATATGTAATATTATAAGGTATCTTTCCAATATTGACAATCGAATATAAATTCTGTTTCTTTCCGGTCAACCAATATTATGTAAAGTTCAACCTTCCAATTGGAACAAGAGAAACTCGTTCTCAAATCCTTCTACATATTTCGGGTGGCTCGTTGGAGAAGTGATAAAGCGCCGCTCTGATAACCAGGTGGACCCTGGTTCAAGTCCCAAGCGGGGGAACAATTTTTGACCACAGCACAATCACATAAATACGGCCACCCCGTCTTTCGGAGGAGACGATAAGCCGTCGGTCCCGACTACCTCAAATTAGTCGTCATCTATCATCCATATCATTACCCACGCACAAGCCTATGAGCTCATGTGGGCTTCACCCTCATAACAAACAAACAAACAAATATTTCACGCATTGCAAAATCTAATGATTTTCGACGATTATCATTCTACATAGCTAAAAGTATAATTTTGAACCTTATTGTTCGGCTTGTGATTTGCATCAATTGTAGCGATCACGATGTCTCATTACACTTTTCCACCACCAATTCTAAGCAAGTATAAATGTTGTATCAACATCACAATTTTTTTAGAGAAAGAGGCCATGAAAAATCCGAATGTTAATAGAAGCGTGCTGAACTCATCGTTGTTGCTGGTGTCTAATGTTTGCATTTCTCATTGTTTTCTCAATATTCAAGGACGACGATCAGAGAGTGTTATGTTCTCATGCAGTGTTTGTGATATGATCTTCATTTTTATTCAACTCATTGTAATGTATGTTCTTTTTAGGCTAGGCCTAGGCCTGTATTATCAATAGCAGATCAACTAAAATTATTTTAGTTTTAACTATCAGCTAACTTGAATAAGACAAATAATTATAATGAGTGCTACCATAACCTTTTTTGGGCCTAACCATAGATTAATAATCTATTTTTGATTCAAAGTTAAAACTGATATTGATTGCAATGAAGAAGTCGCCTCAGCAATAATTTACTTTGTGTGTAATAAAATGTGCTGTACAGTGGCGTAAATAGCAGCCCCCGCAGTGCGGGGGGGCGGGCTTCTGGGGGGCGCCACTTTAAAAATGTAATTGACTGCAAAGAAATGGAATTTAAATTTAAAATTAAATTTTCAAAATTGATAATAATTGAATAATTTTCTAATGAATTTATATTTTCATTCAGACTTGTTATACATAACTTGAAAATATCCTTATACGTAACTTGTAATAGTCCTAGAGTACAGTGTTCTTGAAAAATTTTCCCCTGACCCAACTTTTACGATTCGATAAACAAGTCAGAATATACAGAGTGTTCCAGGAGGAATGTGAAATACTTCTCAGGCTGAATCCTTACATCAAGTAGACAAAAAAGTTCCATGGGGGAAAAAACCCCTAAAACGCTTTGTTACCGAGATAACGATGGCGGAAAATTGAGATTTTTCAAAAGATATTAATTTTTGTGATTTTTTGGTGGCTTTACTCAGGTTCTTAAATAATCGATTCTCATGTAAATTCAGCTCGGGAATTCAATGAAACCAGTTTGAAGTTTGTAACTTTAACGGTTATTGAGATCATTGGAAAAATATGCTAAAAAACGCAATTTTTCAACAATAAGGGTTATAGCTGGATAGGGAATCATAAATTTGTATTTTTTTATAAATGGAAGATGAAGGGAGCGGGATTCTGAAGAAAAAGTTAAGTGGTGGCGATTGTGTAAATCTTACCCAAATTTCGGAAATAACGATCAAAAATCGCAAAATCGCTACCTACTAAACACAAATTTTTCACTTGTGGTATACTTTGTCTATTTTGCGATTTTGATTGCTATTTCTGAGATTTGGGTAAGATTTATACAATTCCCGTCATTAACTTTTTCTTTACGATCCGGCTCTCTTCAACTTCCATTAATAAAAAATAGAAATTTTTGATTCCTTATCCAGTTATAACCCTTATTGTTAAAAATTCGTGTTTTTTAGCATATTTTTCCAATTATCTCAATAACCGTTAAAGTTACAAACTTCAAACTTGTTTCATTGAATTCCTCGCCTAATTTTACACAGGAGTTGATTATTTTAGAACCTCAGTAAAACCTCCAAAAAAATAGAGAAATTAATATGTTTTGAAAAATTTTCCGCCATCGTTATCTCGGTAACAAAGCGTTTTTGGGGGTTTGTCCCATGGAACCTATTTGTCTACTTGGTGAAAGGAATTAGTCTGAGGAGTATTGCACATTCCTCCTGAAACACTCTGTATATAATTGTGCTAGAATGGACTCGTTAATCACTCATCACCTCTTTCCTCTCCTCAGTCCTGTAATGTTAATAGTCTTATTAATCTAGACGAACTTGCTGAAGATTTTGTGAGAGCAGAGAAAAGAAAAGAAATGGATATGAAACTGGCAACTAGCTGGTAGGCCTAGGACTTTCGTGGGCTGGTGAGCCGCGGGCAAACAAAGAAAAGAAGAGGATTGACCGATTGGTGATAGCTCTCTGATCTACACAGTAAACAGTTTGTAGTTTGTATGTAACATTTTTGTTTGTAATAAATAAATATTAGCTAAACACGACTCATAGTCCACAAGTTTTTTTATTATAAGCCCATTAAATTATAGTGCGTTTACTGCATAGCTCAAACCCAAATATGAGGTGTAAATTTTTGTTCTGTATAATATATTATGGGCTATAATATATTTACAGCCTATTATTTAGAAATATGAAAAATATCAATCCAAATTGCGAACTCAATTTCTTTTTACTCTTAGTTCCTTTTAGGATATACTGTAGTAGTTGAAGTAGGCCTAATTGTTTCCGACCTTTACGATAATTTAATCTATAATCACGTATGTGGAGCTCACGTTTGTCACCGTACATTAACACATGCAAAAACAAAACAAAGGTACCATAACTTAGATGAGTTTTTCCCGGTTTGTATCTTGGGGGGGGGGGAAGGGCGCACCCGTTCTACTCGCGGGGGGGGGGCGCTCAATGGCTTAGTTACGCCACTGGTGCTGTAACTATGAATCATGATGCTAAAACAATAATTCTCAGTCGATCACTCTTCAAAACTAAAATTGAAGCATTTATAGTATTGCAAATTTGATATAATTATAAAACTACTCTAGTTTTAAGCTGCACTTTCACTAGGAGACGTCGAGAGAGCGGGTACATCGACGGTTCAAAGTCCAAAACCTGTAGGTAATACAACATAATAACGTACAACCACAGACATGCAATAATGGATAATATAGCCATAGCGAATAGCTCGTCTCTACTCTTTGGTACAACCGTACAACAAATAAATTTGTGAGATGTACGTACAGTAGGCTATAGCAGAGGCCATAGGCTGATGAGCCTTATAAGTTGATTTACAGAAAATTATATTCTCAGAGTTAGACTATTTCTATTACTTCTAGTTCCATCTTTGACAATACATAGTTAATTACAACAATAATTGACTATATATACAATTATAACGTCATAGGCCTTTGTACTTTTGTTATAGTTTGATTATAATAACAATAATCACAACAAGGCTACCACTGGGCAGCATTCGTTCAAGAAAAGAACATTCTTTCAATATTGGCACTGCGATGAATCATAATATTAGCCTGCGGCTGTGGGTCTATTTTGTGGTATGATTTTTATAGATGAACCAAAGACAATACTACTCTCAAAAGTAGTTAACATGGGTTAGTTTATGGACCTTCTCTTAAATTCTATCAAAACACATCAATTTGTTTTTATTTTTCTCATGAGAGTGAAACTGAAAATGTATTTTATGAATGTTATATTCATACAACCATCATTATTTCATGAATCCCATCATAATTATGAATATTGTTTGAATTAGAAAGTAGTAGATATTATGAATGAAATACAAATACTCCGAGCTAGTGATACAGTAGGCTACTTCATGTTTATAGAATGCTGAAATGATTATGAACAATAACAGCCTATTGTTCAAGATAACATTTTGATTAGCTACAGCGATTGTTGTGTTTCAAGTTCTTACTGTTGAAAAATTTGTTTAGCAGTGAAATTTAACAAACTGTTCAGTAATATACTTTTACTGGGATCATTTTTATAGTTCTAGACTTTTTAGCTACTATAACTATCTTTACTGAAGACTTTCACTCTAGAATGTCACAGATTCATAAATTTCTTAGGATAAAGTCTCCTCTTAAGATCATCCTTTCCAACTTTCACTAGATAGTTCATTAAAATTGTTCAAATAAAGTCACTAATTTTAAATCTTAGCAAACTAACTCGGCATGGTTCGCTTAGTTAAATTAGAATGGAGTTCTCTTTGACTCAATGGTCGGATTGGTTGTTTTAAGTTAAGCTCTTTTCTCCTCTCCATTATCTCTTAAATCTACATAAATGTTAAATATTCTAATATAAATTTTATCAAATGAACTTGAAAAACTTCCATCTAAATAATTGTGAAATAACAACTTTCGGTCATGAGTGTCCTCAGAGTAGTGGGTAAAGTCGTTGCTCGATGCCTAATTTATACGTTCACATTGTGAAGGTCAGCCTGTCTATAGAGAGCATGATGAGGGGAATTATAATGATGATCATCTAATAGTTGTCGATTACTGCTCTTAGCTTCGGGCAATTGCTGAGTGAAGGTATGCGATTACATGCAAGTTTTGAATATGGTTTTATATAGCCTACCAGACCTTTAATAGACGTATGATAACTTGCTACGCTTATCGCTTTAATATAAGATGAGTTTCATTGAAATTAAAAAATAATAGTAGGCCTGGATTCCTCCATGACAATCATTTCAAAATTGGCTTCATTGATAATTCTCATTTGCATATTTATTTCTAGAAGAATAGAATGCAAATTGTGTAGAAAGTATCTCGTGAGCTTTTTATCATATTGGAATATTAGGCTGATAAAATAGAAACGTGAGATTTGTTGTAGTGGCAAGTTTGGATACAAAGCAGATTCATTGATTAGAAAACATTTTATTGAAGAATGATAAATTTCACGTTGAAAAATATTTATCGGAAATTACCTGAATCTACTGGTAACTTATTAAAATAATCACTTTTCAGTGTTACTACGTCCAACCTTAGACTAATTACTATTATCTAAGTTAACTACGGCAGGCTACTGAATCACTTTTCAGTGATACGTCCAACGTTAGACCAACTTCTATTATCCAGACCAGTGGTCACCAAATGGTGGACCGCGGTCCAGCTAGTTTTGTGTGGACCACGATGCCATACCGATCTCAACGAAAAGAACTTGAAAAATAATAAATCCTAAAACAAAAATCCATAAGAAACCCTCTAAAGTCTGATAATGAATTATTGAATTTTACTACAGAACGATAAACAATCACCAGATGTCCAGATTCTTGAATTTTTTTAAACAAGTCTCATTTTTGTATGGAGTTACTTATCTGTATCATATTCATATTAAATAACTCTCATCTCTCATTAAAAAGTTGGCCATTGATTTAATATCGTTGCATCATTCAATCTAATATATTATTCTATGCTTAGTAAAATGTTTAATTGAATTTATCTTGGTATTTCAATAGCTATAGAGATAAAATATTCAGGGAATAAAATTTATTAAAAGAAAATAAAAACTTTATAGTGAAATTACTCTTTTTTTGACCCGACAATTGTTTCATGCTGGTATTGCACATTGTTAAAAGCTTGCTAGGCACTACTCATGTGCCTAGTAATAGTGGATAAGTAGTGTCTAGCAAGCTTGATGATGAGCAATACCAGCACGAAACAATTGTCGCGTCAAGTGAGTGATTTCACTGTACAGTTTTAATTTTTTTTAAATTGGTTTATCAGTGAAAAAATATGAATGAACAACAACACAAATAAATTCGAGAATAAATAAATTAGTACCCCCCCCCTCCCGCCTGAGGTTTTCCCTCAATGGACCGCGGAAGTTTGCCAAGACTTCAAGAATTAAAATGGACCTTCATGAAACTTAATTGGTGACCACTGATCTAGACTAGAACTATAGTGTAGATTGTCTTTGGTCCAACGTATCAATAAAATTGAAGTGAATATCGAATTACAAGGGCGACTGAATTTATTTTATATTTAAAACGAAAGGTTTTGATAACTTGATAGTAAAAACAGAAGACACAAACTCCATCTTAAAGGTTTCGCATAGGCAACCTCAGTTATTCTATCAATTTATTGTTATTTATCATTGTTTGATTAATTAAAAATGAAATAGTTAGCCCCCGTTACAAACATTGTTACAGTATATGCACCGATATTATTCCTATTTAATTGGAAGTAGTAGGCGGAGTACTACAGGTTCAGTGTCCCGAGGATATAGGTACACGAATATATTGTTCTACTTTTGAGATTGACAGCTGAAATACTTTCACAAGCAATGCATCTACTGGTACCACTACATGAAGTAAATGCATTCCCAATGCTCATAATATGTTCAAGAATGATTGATTAGGTACTAGTGTAAATAGATGCTTATTGATGAATGAGTCAAGATTACATCATGAGTGTTACGTAAGTTGAGCATTCGGCGTTTTTGCTGTTTTACAACAAACTGCTCCAAGTTGATATTTTATTATGGAAGCGTTCTAAAATGTATTCAAATATTGGTAAATTCCATTTAGTCAATTCCTTGATTCAATCCCTTGGTGAATATTACTATTATGATCAAATAAAACGTTGGTCTAAAATAAAATTACGTGATATCTCATTAAAATGTATCCAAAGTAACTTATTCATAAAAAGTATTTTTACCACTCATTGCAGTTGATTCAAGTAGAATAGATTTTTTAATATTCCTAAAACATCCTAATTAGAATGTTCTTCGTGAAATAAAACTAGCATCGAGAAGTAAAACGCAATAATTGTTTTAATCCATGAATAGAGACATAGAGTGTAAATTAATTGCTGATCTATATGACCTTTCATCATTGAAGTTCCTTACTAATCAGATCTTCATTCAGATTCAATAGAGAATTGTGGCACATCAATTCAATAATGGATCTTATGATCAATAATGGATTCATATGAAAGTTATCAGTTTCAAAATAATTGATTAGAACTTTACGACTGAACGGAAATACGAAATTTTCTCTCAAACAATGGTAATTTATGTTACTTAATAAAAAAATTGAAGATGAAAGTTGAATGAAGAATTGAATAAAACTTGTGAGTATACTTCAATTAGGCGACCTCTAAGAATCTTATTCATCCACCTGTCATTGAGATGAATCCTTGATTAGGCTGATGAAAATTATTGTTTCCCACCGCTATATGAACCAATTGCAAAAATTGAGATGTGAACTGAGAATATTCAATTAACTGTGTGAATTATTAAAAGTGATCGAGGATTAACGTCAATGCACTTTTGTGAAGTAGGCCCAGGTTTTGTATAATTTAGAAATATTCTTCTCGATCTGTTAGAGAACCAAATACTCCATGACGACGAGTCATCTTGAAAGTAGACTACTAATGATAGTTAAAACGTGATAGTTTTATAATTTGGTTGTCACCAGCTACAGGTTGTCACCACTTTGTAGTCTCTGTACCAAAGGACTTTGCTTTTAACTCTGCAAGTTTCAAATAGAAGATGAGCCAGATGTCTATGGAAACTTGACAACAGCGCGACTCATGTAGAGTGCTGTGAGTGGCCTACGAATAAAATCCAGGGTTAATTAATGGACGTCGCCCACAAGAAAAGTGTCATCGTCTCGCGTCGTGTCCTATATTACAATAGAGCTTCTTGTGTTCAAATAATTCACTGAGAAGTGCAGTAAGGTAGCAAATATTTTTTCTCAACATTTCAATCGGCATCAGTTATCCTTTAATCCTTTCAGTTTTTTATTCCCTATAAGCTGTCAATAACCTTTTAAGATTTTCTTATTCGATAGATTAGCTAAAAAGCCTCTTCAATGTAAACGTGATACCGTATGCTGCTCATTTCTATTGAAATTTAGCTGGGGATGGCTTGTGGATTTTCGAATGAAGTAATTCTTCTACATAAATGTGGACAACATTGGACGACGTTACTTTCAACTTATCAACAAACTATTTGTTCAATCATTCTATGATTTTTAGTGAGTTCTGTAATATATTATTCCTTCTAAAAGTATTGTCATTCTCTCCCTATTCCATATATTGAAATATTCTAGTTTTTTTTCATTTTCAATCTTCCAAGATTCAAACTGAGATTTTGTTGATTTATCTCAAACTGATATATTGAGATTTCGTTTCAGGTTATTCAATCTCATTGTATTCCTATTATTAAATTTTTGCTGGTGCTCCAATCTTTTTCTCTACAATAAGTCCTGCAGAGCCTGAAATTGTATCACGAATCTTGTTACATTCATATTCGATAGTATCTTAGCTCTACAGTGTAAATGATACTGTACTTGGCTCTACTAGAAATAAACATCATACACCTATTATCCTCACAAATTGATAAAATCTATAGATTGAAGTAGCTGTAAGGATATCAGATTTGAATTTGCTGTGCATTATATCTAACTTTATATCCTTAGATTGTTTCTACAAACAGGAATTGAATAACCGGCAATTCAATCAACATAAAGTGCTAATCTTAGACTATGAAATATTATTATAATTGATTTATCATTATTAGCTAATATAATGAAATTTCGCTGTTTTTCTATATTGTAGTAGTCTAGACATCTGAGGTAGGTAGCTTAAATAATAATCATAGTAACGAACCGGTTATTGTGAGGAAGTGCTGGACCAATAAGTAATGTTAAGGCAATAGAAAGTGAATGGTGCGTGCTATGATCTGCTGAGTGATTGCAATGATTGCCAGCGTAGGTAGGCAACTTGAAATACAAATGTCGGTTCAAGTATTCGTGATCATCTGTAATATGTCACTGTAGCCTTACCGCATCTGAATAATTATCAGATTTGATTAGAAAAGGTTATTCAGTTGTCGAGCTTGAAGTTCCATGTTCCAGTCAAGTTTTTACATTATTTCGTATGAATTTTTTACCATCGGTTAACAAGCTTTTTGGAAAACCAAATAATGTTGAACACTTGAAATTAACAAATTTCTTTTTCAATCCATCACGATTATAAAAGAGTCAGTTCTTACGTATAGTCCATTTTCACTATGAATGATTATATCAATTGAGTTCATAACTCATAGTTATTCAATTCATATTTACCTACTTTTCTATTTTTTGAAAATAAAACACCAATTGAATTTCAATGTTTAATTCATTCTCATGATATGAGAATCCACAGCTCTATTACTCTGCAGATTTCCTTCACTGATGGAAAGTGGAAATTTTTGAATATTTTCTGTTATGACTAATTGGTATCATTACTAGGTACCTTTTTGTAGTGAACTTTGTAAATTGAATCTGCATCCATGTGAACCCACTCTGAATACTTCAAAATTCTCTAAATTATGAATTTTCAATCATGATCTCATTTGTTCATCCAAAATAAATATAATATGTTATTATGTATGTAGAAAATATAAATCTTGTTCTGGAAAACAATGGCGTAGCCAGGGGGATGAGGCACTGATACTAGACTTATCAGACTTATCTAGACTTATTATAATTATCTGCCTTTTTGGTACAAAAAAAGTGAGAAGAATATTCTAATTCAACATATTGCTAATAGACTATATATATTCATGGTTGATTGAAGGAGTTAATGAACAAAATTGTGAAAAACTATTATATTAATATTGGCTTATTGTATCTTGTATGTTACATACAATACATACTACATAGTCTCTTTACATCAATAGTGCTTATTGTGGAAAGTATAATACCGGTAGGCTATACCAATATCACAGACATTCCATTTAACGCCTTTCCAGCCGTAGTATTGAGATTTTAAGCTTTCTCAGCAGGTAGATTGCAAACGTTTGCAGGTGACAATAAAAGCTAAATTGGTGTCACAACAAAATCTAGGCCATTAGACCAAATAGCTATTGAGCCGGACAAGACTAAATGTTCTACCTTCGTTAATATGCTACGAAAGCACTTCAAAATTCCAAAAGAGATTTTTAAAATACTAAACATGACTGAAGTTTCCTGCTTTGAATATTCCTTCTTCTTGGGATATCCTCACCCGTCGTAACCGCAATTTAGGATTAAGCGAGTGGACAGATGAAAGGAAACCAAGAATGTTAAATTTAGGTCTGAGATGATGCTACTTGACGATTTCTGAAAATTGAGAAGAAAATAAGCTATCATATCATCGGTGAAAGCTGCCAGTAATTGATTTTTGTTGTTCATACCATCATTATCATGTGGTTATCTGAAAATTAAAGTGCAATTTCTTCATTTCCCAGCTTGCAGTTGATTGTTGGTAGAACCAATCATAGAAAACATTCAGTCAGCAATAGTTTCGAGACTTTACAATCAGTTGAGCAGTACCGTACTTGAAAGAGTTGAAAAAGCAATGAAAACCTGGCGAGGTCCTGTGAGGACTGATTTCACTAGGCTTAAGCCTATTGGAGAATATCATTGCCAAAACTAATCAAGAACTGACTATTTTTATAATAAATATAGCATTGTATAGCCTATGCTATCGACAATCTACAGACAGACGCTATTTCGTAGAACGAAAAAGAAATATTACCAGTGTAACACATGTAATTGAAACATTATAGACTCTCTCCACGAACTATCACAAGTTACTACCAATTTCTATTGTAAAATAAGGAGAGCGGGAAGATAACTATCTTTCATCCAACACATTCACTACCATTACTGAGGTTTTGGTAGACTTCACTAGGATTTCATTTCAACCTCTTATCTCATCATCAATTGCTACCAAATATACCCATTCAGTTTTTTAACTCAATTTCAAATGGTAGGAGACAATTTGCAAAAAATCTTCCGCACAATCAGGGCGATTTAGTGTAAAATACACAAACTTGAAAAGCATATTCTTTATCAAAACTTGATTTCTCTTATTACTGAGAAATGTGATGATATATATTGTCTACAACGGAAACCACGATGATAAGCATTCAATTTGCAATCGCATCCTGTAATGTAATACTAGGATTCTGCTTTGAAGAATAAAGAAAAACAGTTCTAATCCAAACACAATTCATATCATCAATAACTCTCGAAATCATTTCCTAAATAATCGTAGTGAATATAAACAAATAAAATCATACTTTATTATTATCATCAATATTCAATCAAAAGGTTCCAATTCCTCTTCATTATCTCAATCATAGTGTTGAAATAAAAAATATAGTCTTGCTATACAGTATTTGTATTATGTTTCCGTATAATACATTCGATCATGGTACCTCAGATATAAAGACATTAGGATGTGTAATTGCTGTGCTTTACAATCAAGGGTGCAGGGGACAGTACAAACAGCCTATTATTCTACCCAGATTAGAGGCACTTTCAGGTTTAAATAAAAAGAGATGTCAAGATAATGTCAAACCACAGATTAATTGAAAATCTAGATACCGGTTCCGGTACACGTACCATTATCAATCTCTGATAAACTTTTTTGCTCTCCCTTTCTTTATGCTCCTCAATAATATAATTATATTATGTGATTGAGATAAATAGATGAATATGCCCTCAACTACGAAATATTAAATACGTTCTAAGCTTTGGAATGTTGAAGATACCGTAGTTTTTTAAAGTAATCGGTCTTCAACTTCTTTATTATTATCATAATTATCGTGATAGCCGAGAAATATAATAAGGTAGGTGACCGTGCTCTATCGAGAATGGAATTTGGAGAGCATTTTGAAAACGTAGTACAACATGGCCGATTTCATCTGTTCACTGATATAATTTATGAGACGATTTTGACAAACTTGAAAATATTAACTGTTTCAGGATATATTATTCCTTCTCCGCTCCGTGAATCCTCCTGTAATTGAATCTGATGTAGACCCGCGGACCCCGTGAGGAAAAATAATGAAGAGTTTAAATGTAAATTTTTTTCATGTAAATCAAGAACCATAGAGTGTAGCAAAAGTGAAATTATTAAATAAGTTCTAAACATTATATCTATTTACATAGCTATGATCACTTCATGAAAGTCTATCTATTTTGGGTTTCAAAATTTTAAGTGAAAATTAATATTTCGAGTAATATTATTCGTGTTTTGGTTCTTTTTATTTATGTAACAACCTTCCAAATTCTAAATTACGATTTCATATTTTTTTTACCTTTAGAAGCTCAAATTTGTGTATAATTTAAGTTTTAAGTGTGGACATGACCTCTATTTTGAATATTTTAACCAAAATTGGGAAAAAGAGACGTTTTGGACTTTGGTCTGTGTTTCAATCCTATTGTATTTCGTTAAAAAATAAATAAATAAATGAAATATGAATAGATCACTCTCCATCTAAGAATAGGTACCGTAATGAAGATAATAGCTGCCTTATGAGTTGCCTTCCTGACTTAACTACAGCATTGCAGCTTTATTTGACTCTACCCATCACAACAGTCACAGCCGAGAGAAGTTTTGTTAAACTTAAATTGATCAAGTTATATTTGAGGAATACCATGAATCAAGTGACTTGGCTTTATTAAGCCAACGAACACGATGAAACTAAAAATTTTAATATAAACGAAATAGTTGAAAAGTTCTTAGTCGTAAAAAGAGAAGATTAAGCTTGGCTAGACTGAGAGAATAAACTTTGTTGTTTGTTTAGTATTTAGGATAGTTTGTTTAGTTTAGTTATTGGTATAATTTGTAACATATTCAGGAACTCATCATCAATAGGAGAAAATTAATAAACATGTTCAAAAATTGTGAAGGTGGAGAGAACTGTTAACTGCTAAAACACTTCTACACTTCTAACACTTCTACCACTTTGGTTTGATAATATCTAGACTTTTTGTAGTGTTTGGAAAGCGGGTGAAATGAAATGAAAATATTCTTTATCAGGCGGAGTTAGGACTTGGGAGTCCTTTCTACCACTCAACCTTAATGTGAGTGCTTCTACATATTTTTCAAAAGTTTTTATTGGTGGTGGTATGATTTGAAAAAAATTAAATACATAAGAAGATACAATTCCTATTATTATGAAATTGAACACAATGCTTAAATTCTATGATATGATGCCGTAAACTAACACTACACTTTTTCAATAAAAAACATAGACTACTCCATTTGCTGGTTCTCATATAGGTGTAAGATAAAATGAAATGTAAAAAAGATGTAAAAAATACTGTATGAAGGGGCCCCACAAAAATTCTCGTGGGGGGCCCAAATCCTTAGCGCCGCCACTGGATGTCGGCTATATAGTTATCAGCTTTATCTGATAATTTTTTCAATAAACTTGAGGTTTCTATAGACAATACGAATAGTGGAATATTGTTTCCTGACAATACGAATAGTGGAATATTGAAAACACAAAAATTGAAAAGAAAATTCTTAGGTGAATATGGGTATCCAAATTTCTAGACTATAGTCGAAGCCTATATGGTTCAATGACTACCGATTGCATATTTTTATATTTTTGGAGAGTGAGCATTCTATGTGAACTTCCGCGATTTATCAGGATTATAATATCAGTGGATATTTCTTGAGACTCTCTTATTTCTTGAGACGCCATAGACAAGGAAGGATGCATGTAATTAGCTGGAAATATTCAAATTGGGAAAAAAGAGTTAATTCCTTGACAAAAAATAATTATTTGTGTGGTTGAACGTTGAACAATGCTATACATTTTCAACCGCATAGACAATAGACTTTCTTGAAAAGATTGGAATAACGTGATTCATTTGAAATTATAGAAGTCGTGTCCTGAGTGACATAAATCTTCAAGGTTTAAGAATGGAAATAATATTCTGATGGTTTTCAACCATAGAATCTCGTTATCTTTTTCGAGAGTCAAGTCAATCGTTATTCTATCGGCTAAGAGGAAACATCTCCCACGATCACTCTTCAATCTAAAATAATCTGCGTTATTCAAAAAGCAAAAATAAAAATTATCATTCTTATGCAAGAGATATGATCCAACAGAAGAAATAGATTCAATATTTTAATCCACCTAATCCAAACAAAAAGTTATTCTGTTGGATTCTGTGGATGATTCACAACACAATCATATATTCATAATATTAGATTGGGCTGTTTGTATTCATGTGAAACAAACATTTTATCTCGCTCCCATTCAATCAATGTATGATTCGGAATATTGGATGAATCAATATTCTTTTATTTTTCTATTAAAGTATTTCTTCTTATCCTATTCTTTGATTTAGTTTTCGATTTCAACCAACATAATTAGCTCTGTTCCATCTGATGGGAAAGTTCTCTGATTAATATTTATTGTTGTTCATCATATTCCTACTTTCACACCTAATCAATTTTGACGAATGGTTCAGATTTTGTATATAGGCTGAGAGACTGAGAGTGTGAGAAATGTGAAATTCAGGATTAGAAGATTCCAATGCACACAGGTTGTAACGAATCGACATAAAAAGTTTTTAAATGTTCAGTGTAAGTTGTACGGTATGAGCCGGAATGTTTTTTACTGTCTGCATTGAGGGTGGTTCCACAAACAAAAAGTTTTGTTTCGTTATGTTTCATCTGCTGGGAAAGTTTTCTGATTAATTTATTGTTTTTAGATTTTATCATGTAAGTGAATGCCTACCTGAATTCTGCAACTGTTCTTCATCAACTTCATCCATTTTATAGAAAATTTATTCCATAAAAACTTTTGAAAAATTCTACATGACCGAGTTTCTTGAAGAAAGCAGTACTTGCCAATAGAAAGTCCGTCTGCCACACAGTCTTGTCTTGTCTGAGTCTACGAATGACAAAGTAATCGTGTCTTTTGTGTTAATGTTGGAGGCTAAGAAAGCGGTCTCTTTAAATGGACATTACTTATTTCCTTTCACAAGGGGAACGCGGAAACATCATCCGTCAGTCAAGTGCTCTTCCGCTCAGATACTGCATGAAGTGAACACAATTTTAATCGTTTTCACGTTAATTGAAAAGAAGTGTCATGCTTGACTTCAACAAAGGAATAAATTAGACACGTATTGAAACTTAATTAATCCTTCCAGAATTATAATAAAGGTCTAGTGGTTATTATAAAGGTGGCCTAGTGGTTTATCATCGTCGTGCAGTAAATTGACTCTGTCCTTCATTCTTAAAGTAGGCTATAGAAGTTTCGGAGGTGTTTTAATAAATTACCGGTAGATGACGTATTATTATAGCTTAATTAATGTATAAAAACGTTATTATCATAAGCGACTCGCGACTTCCTCGTTCTATCATTTCTAGTATTAAAATGAGAAATCTGCATTTTATTTTTCTCTAAGTTGGTACAGATCCACTTGAAACGATTTTCTGTACTTCCATAATTACATGGATTCTCTCCTTTTGACATTTTATTGTAGAATAGAACCATTCGAATATGAATATTTGATCGGAATTTGATGAAATAGACTAAACTTGGAGCTTATTTAGCTCTCAGCTTGTGATTCTCAATGTAAATTAACAATTAATTAAAATCATCATTCTGGAAATGGAATTTTTTGTTAAAGTAGGCTACTATGATGTCAATATTATTGTCAATCAGCAGCCAGTGTGAAACATAGGCTATAGTCCACAGGCTATAGACCGTGATTGTGGTCTTCAATGTCTTCAGGAGAGTTTCGCGATTGTGATGAGAGTTGAATAGAGTGAACCGTGTTCACTTCTTCATCTACGGTACTTGAAATTATTAGTATTCACAACCAAACAAGTTCGGTACCAAGTGGAGGTCTCACGTACTAGTCATTTCGTCACATTCTTTTGTATGACTATCTTCTGACTTCTCTACCCTCTATCATTCCAGCATTCCGTATTTGCCATCTGCTTGTTCTTCCATTCTTGTGAGTCTCAGTCATCAATCTCATCATACAAATTCTCCTGGAATTAGAGAATTTCATTCAACACAAGAAATATGTATTGTAGAATGTAGGTTATCAACTTATCACCGCGAGTGTACAGCAATACTTGTTAAATTACTAGGAATATTGAAAATCACCGAGAGTTAATTGAGTTAATTCTCAAAGACTTTGTCGGAACTCAATTAACTTTTTTAAAAATTATTACTTACATTTAAACAGTAGTAATAACATCAAACCAACACATAATGAGTATGATATGACAAAGACTTCATAAAAGAATGAGTTCTCAGAATGTTTATATCAGTAGGCTTTCAATGTTTCATCAATTATTCATCATGTTTGCTGATTCACAAATTCACAATCATTCTGACTAATTGTTAGAAGATAGATTGTCGCAAATATTGAACTTGGAAAAGAAAAAGTGGAAACAATCAGATTATAAAATTCCAGAGCTCGCTATCACATCCACATCCTCTTCATGATACAAATCAATCTTCCTTTTTCAGTTACCCAGCTTAGAACTATCAATATTCATATCCGAAACATTTATGGATCTTGTAGATAAATAGAGGGAGGTGATAGAACTTATATACTAGTGAATTTCGATCCAAGTAGTATATATTGTATCCGTATCAAATACTATACTCTATACTAATAATAATTAATAAAGAATGTCATTCTCCTTTTTCAAGTACGTCATTGTATTACACATATCATCATCAATCACATGCAATATACTGGTCCATATCACAGTGACTATAAGACTTATACTTAGCAGCTTATATAGTCACTGCAGTCCATATCATATAGGATACTCGTTCATATCTGTTTATGGAGCTAGGAGGTGATTTCTAATTTATCTTAAAAAACAGCAATCGATGTAAAAAAATCTTACAAAAAACAGCACTTTCCTTCACAATTAATCTCCTTTCTTCAAAAGATTGTTTCCCTGAAATATTTTTTATATCTATCAAATTTTCCTCTATTACAGACATCCGAACGTTCATGAAAGATACTTTAGCCAAGGAACAATTATCATGCTCTGCAGAGAAAGAGAGACTGAGACTGGTGAGCCTTCTGGAGACCAGAGAGCACTCACCTGCACCATACCTGAATATGAGTCCGTCAAAAAAGTGTAAGTGGAAACACGTTAAATATCTACCCCAAATATTTGTATTATTAAAAAGCACAAGATTACAATCATTGTACAAGCAGTAAAAATAGTAAAGTTAGAAATCTTGAAGGAAATTAATGCATTGTAAAGCAGAAAATTGCTGTTCACTGAAAAGAATTATTGTAAAAAATCCTATGCCTTCATAGTAGTAGTTAAACAGTCATACAGACGTTGTATAGGGTCTGCCTCTAACTCATACCTATGCACTAAAACCCAAAGTTTCCACAACAAATGGCACAGGGCACAGACGTCAGATTTTCTCGAATATGACTAATATGGATGAATATAATTATTATTTTCAATTTGTGACGGATTTTAGTTTTTAGTATGGCGACTGATGAATGGCTAGGATCCCTACTGTTATATTTTTATAATAAATATTCACTCAATCTCAATTATTGCTATTTAGTTATTGCATTCTCCCGGATGAAATATTCTCGCAAATTCAATTATTTGAACATGCCGATGTGTTATTTCACTTATTTTTTTCCAGGCGAAATTGTTAAAGAGAAAAACGAAGACGACATCAATAACCAGTGCTATGAAGAGCTGTCAGACACGAGAAGCTCGCTGACATCGGACTACAGTCTCACCGAGAAAAATGAACGGAACCGGATTGGCATGGATGATTTGGGTGGCAATCTCTATTACAACATCCCGGACGTTTTCATCTCAACGTATTGGGATGCTGAGAACGAGAGGCGGCGAATTCCGGTCAGCTATCATTGCTTACTAACTATCATCATGTTTTCTTGATAATTATTCATTTGAGAATAATTTTAGAATGTGATATAATTCATTCAACACAACACTAAATAACCAACCGCTCGTCTAGTTTCAGGTTGAGATAAAATGAACTTCGTTGATATAATGTACCAACTATTTTCTTCAAGTTAAAAGTCGAATATAGAGCTCTAATTGAATAACAATTTTCCTTGAAGATAGTCGTGTTTGGATGAAATTTTTACGCTTGAGCATTTTCCAACAAAAAACACTCTTAAATATCAAATTCACAGCGAATATGTACTATTTTATAATAAAAAAACTTAGAAACTAGCCGGCTTAGAGGTCTGGGGCGTTACAACCTTCAGTCTGCTAGCATTCGTATCTGGTCGCGAGTTCGTATCTCGCTCGGCATAAATCTTTCCATCTCATCAATCATACACTCGCACTGAATCCATCACCCACGCTCATGCAAGAAGCTGAAATTATGTTATTACTCTCTCAAGAGAATAAAACCTTATCAAAATTGATTGAAATGCAAGAATAGAGAAATTTTATTTATTATATTCTGTCAAAGATTATTAAAAATTTATCAAATTCATTGTCAATGTCAATCTATAATTCTAAAATAAAATTAAGTAGAGTTAGTAAAAAATAATAAGTGATCAGAAGAGAGTACACTTTAACACTTATAGTTAATTGAATTAAGCATATATGCAAAATGGTTCAATGCTTGTGAAGCTCCACCTATGCTCAAACTCTTTATAAAAACTTTTGTTAATTCTATTCATCAATCAATTTTCACCATTCAATTGAACCTTCTAGCTTTTCAAGCTCTGTAGCAAATTCAAGTCTGAGTGTGAGAATTGAATACTTTTATTCGACTCGACTCATGAGAATTATAATTTATTTGAATTGGACTCTTCCAATATCCTATAAATTTCATTTATATTTCAATTGTAAATGAATAATATTTTTTTTTATTGCGGATGATGCCCACATAAGCATTTTAGCTTGTGCATGGGTAATGGATAATGAGTGTGATGATGAGGAGAAAAAACAGCCATGCCGCTGGGATTCGAACCCTGACCAGCGGCAGCGCTAGCGGACTGAAGGTTGTGACGCCCCAGCCCACTGCGCCAACCGGGCCGGCAATCATTGTCATAGATTGAAGTTAACTACCTATTTTTTTAATGCGATTTGTACTCTTTCATTTTTATTCCACTACTGATATGCAAAAATATACTATTCAGAAACCAATTTGTTCAACTAACTGCTGTATAATAAATTGATGATTGCCGTGAGTAATCGATCGATGTATGGTATTATAAAATATATTATAAGTAATTATAAGTATTAATAGTTATTTGTGAGGAAGAATTTTATTTGAAGTTAGTTTTTTCCTGTGTTGTAGGAATCGAGAAACTCGGTATGCAGCCTGAGCGCTCGGTCGCAGTCGGGCAAAGGATCGGCCGACGGCACCGAGTCGTCAGAGTCGGTGAGCGGGTCAAGCAGCTCGCTGGCGGGCAGTTCGTTCGGCGCGCCCAAGTGCAGCCCCACCCCGACAACACCTGACGGAGTGCTCGCCGTCTCGCCGTCCGCCCTGCGCTACACAGCGTCCAAGTGCGGCCCGCTCACGCGCAAAGAAAAGTTCCTCTTCCTCGACCACCACAAACAGTACTGGGCGGCCCTCGTCGGTCGCTTGCTCTTCGTCTACACCAGCGAGAAGGAGTCGAAGCCGGTGGCCGAGATCAGTGTCGAAAACTACCAGGCCCGTCCCGTAGCCACCAAAACGGAGTCGCCGAAAAAAGACTGCAGTTTCGAGATTTTCTGTCCGGGAAACAAGACTTATCAGGTGAATTTCAAATAATAAAGTTACAGAGAAAGAATAGCAAAAATTTTATCCATTTATGATAAATCAATAAAGCTTTCTCAGAGGAAAAACGATCAGAGGAAAACGGTTTGTGGTGCAATTTTTCCAATCCCTAGCATCTATATTAAATGAAGTAGGCCTTTACAATTTCAAGTTTATATAAATGGGCTTAAATGACAGTTGAGAGAGGCGTGGAGAGTTGCTGCCAGCCTGACACTGGCTGTTTACATACTATAGCTGATAGCTCCCTTCAATGATGGAAGCTATACCGTACCACCAAGGTATTCTTGAAGGAGGAGGTAATGAATGTAGAATGAAGGCTACTCATGAAAAACTTCTCGTAGAACTGGAACACTAAGTAAATTCATAATCAAAGTGTTTATTATATTCATAATGGAGCGAATTGATTTTTAAAAAATTTTATTGATTTACTACACTGTAATTATATTGTATTGATCAATTCCGTTGTTTTTCTACAGTTTACCGCACCCTCAAACAACGAAATGGATCAGTGGGTGGCAGCAATATGTCAGGCCGGGAAGAGTGAAACGACGGGCAACAACAATGCCTTACCTCTCTCCAGTCAGAAAAGTCCGGTGCAGACCCAGTCTGAGAGCACTTTGTCGTCCGCAGCTCGCCAGTTGCCTTCCATACCGGATGAGCACCAGTTGCAGGCCTACGACATGCCAGACTCCAGAGCACGGCCGGTCACCATCCACGCCCCCGAACAGTACGAACTCATGAACACTGACGACTTCTATCACTGCATTGACAATGACAATGTATCTCTCAAACAGGTGAGATGTTTTGTTTGATTTTTCTGTTATTTTTTCTTGCACATAGTTTTTTGTGGGATCACGTTGTAAAATTTATAAGGACGGAGAAAATCGTATGTCAAAAATCATGTTTTTGTGCATCGGGACTTGTATGCACGCGTTTCGTTTTGTACAGAAAAAGTTTTCCAAATACAGTACTGCATATACACGGTAACCTATCTAATATTCTAGAACCCGTGGTAGTGTAGATTGAAGAATATGATGATTTTCCACTTTCATGGAAAAAACTGGGTAGGCTACTCGTCATTGGAAAATATGAGAGCTTTTGGTACATGGAAAACGCTTGACATTGCATGGAACAAGTAAAAGTTGATTTTGGCAGGAGGATATCCGGATATGAAAAACTCATAGAGGAATAATGTTCGTTATCTTGCAATTTCTCTTCCTTGTGAAATTTCGAAGAAGCCATCTATATGTTATATGCTCATTTCATTATGTCGATATTTTATTTATGGGTAAGAAGAATATGAAATCCCAGAAAGTCCTATTGTTTTCGATACAGTACCCTGAAATATGCTGAATATTTTAGTTTTCTTCTGTTTGAAGAATAATTTATTTTACATCAACATAAACTTATTGATTTTCCTTACTGATTAATTCTATCTACAACTAATTAGATATCAATCAAAGATTATCAAATAAAGAATAGATGGTTATTTACCGGTCCTGTTACCAGGACAGTGAGAAAGCTTGTATCTAAAATTACACTCAACTGAAGCTATAGATACTAAACTCCAATATTTTGACTTATGCTATGAATATTTTTAATATAATTAACATGTAACTTGGGGATTTCCTAAATTGAGTTTTATTTAGAAAGTCTAGCCTATATTAAAAAAAAATTAATTATTCCATTGTCTCTTGTTTACAGAGTGTTTCTCAGAGAAATTCTACTTATTTGAATGAAGAGGAATTGACTTACGAAAATGACAACGTGACTGATGAAAATTTCTACTATAATGTTGTTTCTCCATGTGAAAGTGAGAGTTTCTACGATACCATACCAGGAGTGACTGAAAAGAAGCTAATGCTTGAAAGAGAATTGCAACTGAAGTATCTCCAAGAGCAACAATTAATCCTATCAAATCAGCTGGAAGATTCTCCCAAAAAGCATTGTGCTGAAGAGGCTGAAAAAGAAAACTCAACAGAGCGAGTATCTTCGGAGCAAAGCCAAGACGAAAAACAGGATCAAGCTAGTCAACAGCAAACCACAAAGGAGCAAACCTTCAAGAAATTATCGAGTAGTGAAATTCGTACTGGTCCAGTTTCAAGTAGAATCCAACAAATAATACAACGCATTGAAGAAGCAGCCGGAACATCAGCCAAGCCACAAAAAGCTGTTCAGAACGATTTCTATGAGCCAGTAGATACCAGTGATGGAATTGTGCATTCAAGAACTATAAGTAGGTGAACTATCAATTTGGAAAAATACAAGGAAGAACTGAAAAATAATGGTTGTAAAGTTCAACGCAAAATGTGTTAATTATTCTTGGGAGAAATTTTCATGTTTTGATTTTGCCAAACAGCTAAGCATTATGAAGTTTGGAATAACTGAGAATGGATAAAACCATTTTTGATGAATGTTTCCTACATCAATGTTCACATCATAAAAGTTTTTTACTATGAATAAGCTCCTAAAGATATGTGATACAGAAGCTCAACTTTCCATCTACAACCAACCATGTTTGTAGTTGAAACATGAAATTTTTTATTCTTTTTTATAAGGGAATTAACTTTTTTATCGGTTATTTCACTCTCAGATCAATTATTGGAAACTCATGTAATAATGAGTTAGTAAATGGCCTCTGAATGAGAATATATAAACAGATGGAAAAAGGAAACTCGCCATATTCTATAATATTATTATTTTATCCTACTTTGTGAATGAACACAAGGCACAAAAATCGAGAATACCAATAACATTCACTAAATTATTTCTCGGATTTCTCACAAATTTAGAATTCTCGTTATCATCTCAAATTTTTTTTAGCCTTTATAATAGATTATAAAGAGTAATCTATATGTCAACTTTCAAAAATTATGCAGATTTTAGAACGTTCCAATCGAATTATTGGTTATCACGAATAGTTTCAATCAGTAAAACTGGATCTGACTCCAAATATTAAGAGATAATTCTTCCAATGGTTTTTAAAAAATGAAATATTGAATACGTCTAATTTTCCATCAAATGATTGAATTGAGTAGGTACTCCAAATAAGTAGATTTCTATGCAAGGACTGCTTCTCAAGCCTTGTTTCCGCCTTTACTACAAAAGAAACATGAGCACATATATGTGCCTATAAGATGCAAACATAGAGTACCGGTACTAGAGTACTATTTGGAGCAAGGCACCCTGGTCAGCGTACGTGCAACTGGTTTGTTTGCTCCATACAACTATATGTACATGTATTTCATTTCTATTGCATCTTGTGCCCGACATGAAGTAATGGAATAACCTACCATAAGCTGCATGGGTTCCATTGGAAATAAACTATTTTTCAAACAATGTTCCTAACAAATCGTTCAGAATAATGTTTTTGACAAAGTTATAAAAACATTATTCTGAAGGATTCGTTTTGGGAAATTTAAGAAAATGTATTTTTTGCCAATGGAAAAAACACAGCTTTTGGTTGCCTTGTACAATTAGGGTTTTTGTATACCGTAGTCAATAGAGTATATTGTTCTCAATGTATTATTGTGTTAAGTGTATTATTTGAGTTATTACAAATTATTTCTACCTAATTTCAATATTTAATTTATTGTTTGAAATTATTCTCCATTCCCTCTCCAATCGCTTGAATTATCTCATAATTAGTAACTTTACCTTACCTATGATCATAAATCCCAGAACATGAACTATATGGCTCCCTGTTTAGCTCCCAGTGCAGCATCGACCACGACTGCCTTCAAATTAATAATAAGCGGATTAGTTGATCCAGAATTCGAGATGATAGGCTCTACTATGTTCGTACTGTACTATATCTATTGATGACCTCCCATTTTTAAGACTGTTGAATGTCTCTCAAAAACCAATAGGTCTACCGTACTTCTACGGTGCTCATGAATAAAACACGGTGAAAGACTCCTACTTAGTATTTCTAATATTAATCAACCTTCGTACTGTAAAAATATTTGTCTTTGAACTCTTTCAGTGGCGTACTTTCGATAATTGGATAACTCTTCTAGAGAAAATAATCTTTGAAACAAAAACCATTCCTATAGGATCCAGAAACAATTTATTATCAAAGTCATTCCATGTCCAATCTGTGTCTTCTATTGTTTGTAGTACCGTACCGTATTTTAGGAAATAACATGATTGCTCTTGAGCAAAAAGTATTTCAATACAATGATTCACTATGATTTATTCATTTATGGTCATCCAACGATATCACTCTATCATTGATCCAATTTTTGACTCCATAATTTGGTAGGCCTACGCGTCTTCCATTTTTTATCGAGCAAAGAAAACAGCACTTTGAAATCGATAGTATATTAGGCTATATGGAAAAAAGATTACCCACCTACTTCCATTATCTGTGAGTTGGAAATTGAGATAATTGTCTAATACGAAACTTAGATTCAACATCCAACTAGGTTTGAGATTCACTTGCAGCACCATAATTATTCATTAATAATTCACCTTATTACCGGTTCTAAATCTTGCTACCAGCTTGAAACAAACTCAAACTCGAAATGATGAATTCAGAATGTCAACTCTTCGATTACAAAAAATATATGAAGTTTATGTCTATTCTCAGCCCAAATGTTGAAGCGTCTGTCAACAATTTAAGATCTCATTTCAATTCTCAATATTGCCTACACAATCTATGTGTGCTCGTCTACCAGCAATTAATTCTCTGTAGTATCTTGGAACCTTTCTTAGATTTCTAGCAATTTTCTGAAGTAGATACTGGAAAATGAGGGAAGTTATGAGAAAATTATCAGCTTTATTGAGTGAAAGATATTCAGATCAATCCTTTTCTTTCATCTTCAAAATAAGTGGCATTGAAAGTGCTTGGGATTACAAGACCAAAGGTTTCAGGCCTTGGATGATAGTACTCATATACTCTTACCTCACCTATCTCACGTTCATCTTCACTAGTTTTTATACGGTTTTCTCAGGAGATTCTAATTTGACAATGTTTGAAGTAATTGATGTATTCACCGGCGCAGTACCGGGCTTCATAGCTTTCGCGATGTTGTGCTGCTTTTGTTGGCGTGTGGATGACGTACGATGTCTAAAACAGCTATTTGATAAAAGATTACTCAGTTTTGGCACAAATGACGACAAGGAGATTGTTCGAGAAAACATAAAGAGATCCAATATGTAAGTATATGATTCGATAGCCTCTGATATAAACCCGTAAAAATTATTCCGAAAATTTACGGATAGTATAGGATTTACATGATTTCGGCACTTTTTGCTATAGGCTACATGAATCATACAACAGTTCTAAGTTACGATTCCCAAGCAGCAACATATTCATATTGTATACGTTTCTATACGGTTCACCATTTTTAAGTCATTTTAAAGTAGAATTCACTATTTATAGATTTAGTAGCCTATACATTTATAGCCCTAATAACAGAGTAAACATCTGTAATATAGTTATGTGAATAGAGTTGTGATGACTAGAGCAGCGCAGCTTGAACTGGGCAGCTCTAGCAGTGGATATGTAGAGCCAGGCAGCTCGAGCCACGCGGCTTGAGAATCGTACCTTGAGACTATCTAGTTAGGGGAAATGAGCGAACTTTGGATTTTTTAATATTATTATTATTATTAGCCTAATTCCGTTTTTTCGATCATCAAATTTAATATAATTCTGACGAAGTACATTTAACTATAGATAGCTATTTGAAACGTCTACCGTACCGGTTATTACTGCTGGTATAAAATAGCTAAGATATTAATATCTCAGCATTTCAACAGTAGGGTAGCCTATGCATGAGAGTATTTTTCATCACACCAATGAAACAACTTGATATTACCAATATCAAATTACAACTAATTTATTGTGATTTTCAGAAATAGCTTCCATTTGAATAAAAATATAGTTGGTTCCACTATAATGACTGTCTGGAATTATTATTTTTTTTATTTATGATTGTATTAATTATTATTAACACCTCAAGAGAAGATAAAGTCGCAAAATTAATATGGAATACCTAATTATTTATTATTTTTACCTGATATTATTCTATATATTTCACCTTAAATTTATTATTCAATCATCATATTAACATGATACAAAAAATAATATCCCAGACAAGACTGTGTTCAATTTTTTCAGTATCGTATATTGGAATAATATTGAGAAAAGGAATTAATCAAGAATTAGATTCTAGGCTACTCTTAACTTAAATATAAATGTTATTTATGATGTGCTGGAAAAAGAGATTAAAATACGATGCAGTTGAGTTTTGATTAAACGTTAATTTAAAACATCATTAACTTTATTATATGAATTTTCAATGTCTATTTCAGGTTTATTTTTATTTACATGGGTCCAGTATATTCGAATTTGATATTTTGGTTGATCCGTCCTCTTTTTAGCAATGACAAGAGCATATTCAATACCATCAATAATGGAACCGAAATAATCTACAAAATAGTAGATTGTCATTATCCTTTTGATTACACAGTTACACCCAATTATTATTATGTTTGTCTATATGAAATAGTTGGTGTATACCAACTAATTACTCTGATGCTGGTTTTTGACACCCTGTTTGGATCAATGATCTTAGTTTTTTGTGGTCAATTGAAAGTAATTAAGTTCAATATTGATAAGTTGAAAATGGATAAACTTCAAATAAGCCAACAGAATGGTGAACAAAGAGTTTTCAATGTTACAATGGAAGAAAACTTGAAATGTATTATCAAGAATCATCAGAAACTGATAAGGTGAGTTTACAAAATATTATTATCAAACCCTGCTACTCTCTTGAAAATTCATCATCAGATATTTAGTAAATGGTACCTACCTAGGCAGTTGATAAATATATTATTCCACAATATAAAGCTCATCTATCAGACTGATAAGAAATATGAGTTATACTAAAAGAGCACAGACTATCTACTACTCGAACGGACTATCTTTATTCTTTCTTTACAATTGCGACTTGGTTTCCAAGTATTTTAAGCAAAGGATGAATGAGTGATGATTAATGATGATGATGATGATGAAGGTTTAAGATGTAGGTTATATGTCTATCCACAATGTCCACTTTCACTTAATAATTTCTCACTTCCAAAAATATTTTATCACAAACAATCTCCAGACTAGACACAGGCCATAGTGCCCATGTAGGCTCATTCCTATCAAAGAATAATTATAAAACAAATTTAAGCTAGTACTGTCTATTTATAAGATTGCAATAATTATTAAACAAAAAATTCGTCTAGCATTTCGATTATAAGATTGTATTATTAGTAGCCTGAATAAATTTTGTTCATGTAGGCCTACTGCATATTGATTGTGGAATAAACGAGATTTTGATTTGATTTGAGCTCTATCCCGTGCTGGAATACATACGTTCAAGATTTTCCTACTTGAGACAGTATTAGAGGAGTATTAATCTATTTTCCTATCGAGTGTTTTGTCTATATAATTAATTTATCATTGATAAAACCTGATAGGTTCGATTTTTATCGACATTATTGCAGTTCTCACTTCTTCACTGTAATAGGCTACTTAGCAATGGAAGAAAAATCAAATACGGTAACTATTGTATTTGAAGGACAACTTGAAAAGGACAAGTCTTGAATACAAGAATAAAATAAGATAAGAGGTTGAGTAGGAAGATTCCACCATAAACGGGATTAAGGATATTAAAAAATTATCTGCGCTAGTATAGATAGAGTATAACCAGGACCTCCTAAATACCTATTTAGGTATTTAGGAGGTCCTGGTATAACCATACATGAGTTTAAATGTTGAAATCAAACATTTACAATTGAGGCGAAACACCTCATCAGTATTTTTCAGGTAATGAAGCATGTATTTCATCCGATGATTGTTGTTAAAATGGGAGGATGCTGCTTTGCAGTGTGTTTGATGCTTTTCAAAGTCAGTAAGGTAAGTGATATCATGCTCATTATACACCCTTGTGATCTTGCAAATTATTTTTCCTACAGATAGCAAAAAAAGTGCATCTTTACACACTGAATAGAGTATCTAAAATGGGCCATTCTCACACGAGTGCCTAAAATACTTTACGCACAAGTGCGTAAAGTAATCTGGACTTTCCAGATTTTCAACCAATCACAGAAGAGGAAGTTTTTGAAAATGGGGTTTTCCAAAACTGGTGGATTGTGTACATTCAATGCATCAGTCAATTCTGTCAGTATTTTTTATCAGTCCATTTATTCAGTGCATCCTATCAGTCCACTCTTTCAATCCATCAGTTCAGTTCATCATTCCATTGTTTCAGTCCATTCTGTCAGTTCATTATCATCAGTCCATTCAATCAGTCAATTTTTTCAGTGAATTTCTCAGTCCATGTTATAAGTCCATTCTGTCTCTTCAATTTCACATTCCATTCTGTCAGTCCATTTCATCAGTCCATTATCAATCAGTCCATTCTCTTAAACCATTTTATTAGACCATTTTTTCAGTCCATTTCATCTTTCCATTTTGTCAGTCCATTCAGTTAGTTAACTCTACCAGTCCATTTTGTCAGTCTATTTCATCAGTCCATTCTGTCAGTTTATTTTATGAGTCCATTCATCTCATAACTCCATTTCATCCGTCTATTCTGCCAGTCTATTCCATCAGTCCATTCTATCAGTTCATTCCATCAGTTCATTCCATCAGTCCATTTCTTCAGTCTATTCTGTCAGTTAACTCTACCAGTCCATTTTGTCAGTCTATTTCATCATTCCATTTCTGTCAGTCCATTTTGTGAGACCAATCCATCAGTCCATTTCATAAATTAATTTTTTCATTTTATCTTATCAGTCCATTCTGTCAGTCCATTTCATCAGTCTATCCTGTCAGTTAATTCCATCATTCCATTGTGTCAGTTTATTTCATCATTCCTTTCTCTCAGCTCATTCCATCAGTCCATTCCATCAGTTTATTTTTACAGTCCATCTTATTAGTTCATTTTTCCATTTCATCTCATCAGTCCATTCTATCAGTTTATTTTATCAGTCCATTCTTTCAGTCCATTTTATTAGTCCATTTGTACATAGTGTATTATAATCAGTTGAGTGAGATCATATAATATAATGACCCTTCTTGGTGATCCTACAACCCCCAATTTATATGTATAGGTCTCTAAATGAACATCCTTCTAATTTTTTTCACATTTGATGGTAACTGTAGGAAAAATGTAATGTGTAACTCGAGCTTAAAGTGTACTTGCTGCACTTGAGAAACTTTTTTCACTCGCCTTTGGCTCGTGAAAAAAACTGATTCACTTGATGCAGCAATCTACCACTTTAGGCACTAGTTACACAATAGTTATTTGTATAACTAGTACGTAAAGTGAAGGATTGCTGCACGAGTGAAACAGTTTTTTTCACGAGCCAAAGGCGAGTGAAAAACGTTTCTCGAGTGCAGCAATAACACTTTATGCTCGAGTTACACATTAAATTTTTCCTACAGTTACCATTGGGCCTGTGTGAAAAAGTAGGAAAAAGTTTCAAATGTGTTTTTTAGTGTAATTTCAAGTATTTTTTATCGCAATCTCCTCAATTTATTTTGCCTTAGAAATCAATATAAGAATCATGTGAAGTACCATCATCTCACAATTTTTACAAATCCAAGATGGCGGAAATCGTGAGTTGGAACTTTCAATTATAGAAGCCTACAATGTCCAATCTCATCTATTATCAAATAATTACTTTTATTTGAGTAATATGAAGTAATATAATTCAAACATTTCATCTATTCTATGTATCACAGTGACTATAGAATAATAAATTATTGTACTCACTGTACTTAATGGCTTTTGGGCCGGTATTGGACGGGCTGGGGCCGTTTTCCCGTCATTTCGGGGTGTCTTCTTGGCTTGGACGGGCTGTATAGTAGAGTGAATTTGAAATTGGCAACCAGCTGGTAGGCCTAGGCCCTTCATGGGCTGTTGAGCCAGACATACATACATACTCACTGTAATATTTACCAGTAAGTTATGAGCTAAAATCAGTATAAACTACTTTTTGAGACCTTGAAATATTCCAGGTAACTGATAAGTGTAAAACGCCCTTTCATACTTTGAATAATCATATTTACTAGAATTCAGCGCAAATTAGACTTTTTAAACACTATTTAATGTGACTGGAAGTGATTTAGAATCTTCTAGTTCACAATTAATTGAACTCATGGTTTTATTTTCATTGAAATGATAGCCTGTATAACTTAATAGTGCTATGAATAACATACTTTCATGTAAAGTACTGTATATTATTCTTTCTGGAAAAATTTTGTTGCTTCATATCACTTGAGACAAAATATCTCATCAGTTCCAGCAGGTAGGCTTTTGATTGATGCAACCCGCGAGTGATTAGGCAATCTACAGCATAAGATAGAAGCTAAGCATAGAAGCTAACTGCTTCTATGTTAAAATTATGCAAGGTTACAATCGTATTGCTCATGATTCTCAGGACTTCATCATGCTTTTATGCAAAATTATTTAGTCGTTGGCTGTCACCTGCATTGAATAACAGAATCCTACTTTATGAATTAAGTGCAAGGTTCAAAGCTGAACCAGCCAACAATGAGACTCAATTGAACTGAAGCTGTAATTTAATGATAGTATTAAATAAGAATGTCGCATTTACTATGAATTCAATATCATGCATCCAACCACTTTCATTATACTGTATATTAACTTACATACATGGTAGTTGAAGTAGTCAGATCAAGTAAATATGATCTGAGTTCATTTCATTTTAGCCTATGGTATTTTCAAAATCTCAGTAATTATGGTGCCAGAGTCTTCTTCAAAGTTGTATGTATTAAAGTATTAAGTTACTTTCACATTAAAAAAATCATAATAATGTATTTCGCCACTGAATTCTGATAGCCTAAATTGAGTCAACTACTGTATGAAATGAACCAAATTCAAGATCAACAAATGACAATCATCTTACCATATTCAAACAATTCAAGCCCAGATTCTATAACCAACAATATTGAACGGTATTCATAACATAAATCCCTAATCTCATAATTATTATAAAAGCTCTGAGAATAAATAGAACTTTTATCCCGTAAATTACTCACGGTATTGATATAAACAATAAAATAACCTAAAAAATTTAGACGGACGGTCTCGCTCGGTCTGACCGGGGTACTACCTTTTGGTCGCAATTCCAACTTGCCGCTACCAGCTGATCGACTCCCGTTTGGTCGTCAGCCAGGGCTGCCGCCTTAATTTTGAATTCTAAATACGGAACATCCATTTGATACACTTACTATTTCGTGTTGTTAGGTTGCAAATCTGGAGTGCATAAAAATTTTTAGGCACGCTAATTTTTACTTTACGCACGCTAATTATTACTAATTCAAGAATGGACCGTTTTACACACGATTTTCAGTGCGAAAACTGCAATTTTACAGATATCTGTAGGAAAATAACTATTATTTAGAGAAACCCAACAGTTGACCGTCCTTCCAATAGAGGGCTATGAAGAGTTCTTGAATAACTCTCATTGCAAATTTTATTCCAACAAAAAATATTATATTCCCAATCACAATCACATGAGTTGCACTAAGAATACTTATAAAATGTATACTTCATACTTCTATCATTTAAACTGACTAGATAATGTCTAAATAGTGAAGGCCCAAAATTTTGTATGTAATAAATCAATAATCGATGACAGCAATTAATGCTTGAAAATAGTTTAAAACTAGTTGCGAGAAAAAATAAACTCACTTCAAAGTGAACTGTAAAATCAATTATTGATTTTTTATAAATTAGTAGCCCTAGTGAAAAAGTGAACAGGGTATTGTGTTATTTATTTGGACAGCAAGTGAAGCTCGCATCAACAACATATTTTGAATATTTCCAATTTATTCAGGCTCCAAATTTATAAATTTTAAAGACATATATATTGATGTTTGACTTCTTGACTTGATTTATGAAACAGAATTAATATTTTTCATCAAGCATGTCCTCAAGAGGCATAAGGGATTAACCTAATACGTTATTTTCAATCTAAGTTCTGTAGAATACCGTATTAAATAAAGAAGTCCATCATCAATTCATTTTTCTAAAATTTATAAATATGGAATCTGAATTAGTTAAGTATATTCAAGATGATGCGTCAAATTCCTTGATACCGTATCTAACGGCGGTATCAAGAAATTAGACTAGCAGTCTATAAGTGCTTGTTATATAATATGTAATACTAGTAAGGTATGTATAGGTATGTTATTGCATAAATAGTTGTGTGTAAATACTAACTCATATAAGGACTCAAAATTGGATAGGCCTTTTTTATATATAATTGAATTTCCTGTTCTCTTGCAGGCACGTTCGTTTAATGCTTCGCAAATTATAAGAGATACAGCTTACTTGATTACACATATCACTGAAATGTTTATGTTTCCTTGGTTTGGACACAAACTCAAACAAACGGTGAGCTCTAGCCTCTAACAATTATTCTAAACTTTATTTTTGCGTTACTGTTATACTGTTAAGACCGATGGTTTATCATGTTGATATCACGAGTATAGGCGATAATTTACCCATGGTACTATAATTCTACACTAGATGGATAGATGATGAACGAAAATAATAAATTAATCAGTCCAAGAAATAAAATGCTAATGCCACTTACTATTTTCAATTAAAATATGGTAGTGAGGTTCAGGAGAATTTTTTTGTTAATATCCTAACATCAGAAAAATGTGCAATAATCTATCAGAATTTCGCTGGTCAAGATGATCAGATAAAAGAATACCATTTAAATGATGATAGGAATTGTTGAAAAATATTGATATGGTTACTTGTAATATTAAAAAAAATGAATTTTAATTTAGTCTTTAGATTTGAACAAAGAGCTATATGAGACAGATTGGAGTGTATCCTCCTCTGAATATAGAAGAGCAGTCACGCTGATGATGGTTCGAGTTCAGAAACCTCTATCTTTCAAAGTTATGGGAATAATGGACCTGGATCTTGAGGCTTTCGAATCTGTGAGTAGTTACAACATTGACCATACTTCCATAAACTTCCATAACGAGCTTCACTATAATCATAAAAACTCACTGCCGCAGTGAATGGTTCAAACTATACTGGTAAGAGTAGAGACCCGGGAAAACAAAAGGACATGATATGAATGCGACATATGTAGCAGGCCTAATATTAAGAAGAAAAAATGTAGAAACATTTTTCAAAAGCTATAGCGAAGACTTTAACATTTTCATACTCATAGTATAACTTGAGTATGTATACTTAGTCTATGGCAGTAATTTCAACAGCTTCTCAATCATGCTTTGGGAATGACTTTGATGGACTTGATTATTGCAATTAAAAAATTTAAATATACTTAATATTTCTTATTTTCATCTATTTTATCTATTCTAAATGCCTATTATTGAACTTGTATCCCATTCTCTCATTCTCGTTAAATTCATCATTCATCTCTCTATGATGACTCTTTACTCATATTTTTAATTTTGGTAAAATTTATTTCAGGCTGTCAAATTCTGCTACACCTACTACACCATGCTGCATTTGATGAGCACCAAAGCGGTTAACTTATGAATCACCAAATAACATTGATTATTATCACAATAATAGCCTATATATACCATATTAATATATTCAGATTGTGATTAGCCTTGTTACGTAGATAAGAGTAGGCTAGCATAAACATAGTTAATTTTCACTGACTAGGGTATATATATTACCAACATTGCAGTCAAGATTTTTTACAGAAGGAAACTGTTAATTTCTTCAAGTTAATTAAATAGTAAGATATAACAATACATAATCAATTTGAGTTATAATATTTGAACAATTGAACTACAATTTATAGTTTCTAAAAAATAAGAGAATAAAATTATAATTTTCGTTTATATAAAAAAAACAAGTTCAAACCAATCCAAGGATACCCAACCTACTGGTATAATTATTTTTATTATTCATAATAGGTACTCGTAATAGACTATTATACTCAGTATAATCATCGTGTCACAGCCTAGTTCTGAATTAAGACCCTATACTAGAACATTTCGATCTATTTTGTGTACGGTATAGGTAGGCGTGAACGTACTCTTAGGCCTAACGCGCACTGGTACGACTCAGACCAGACCAAGACTCAGACCAGACCACTGGTCTGATGCAGTCAGACCAAAGCTCAGACCAGACCAAGACCATGATAGAAATCATATGATTAAAATCATTGCATGTTCAAGCAGTTCCATCATTAGCAAAGAGATAGCGCCAACTTCGTTTTAAATTTGTATCAATCATTCCCGGGTAATTTAAATAATGGAATTCTGAGATTGACCACTGTTATAACCACGAGATCATAGGACCGGTCTCTGAATTTCGGAGATAGCTACCGTTCCAAAAGTATGGCAAAAAAATTGTTTTAATTTTAACTGCATCTTCATTACAGTGGAACGCCGATTATACAAACTAATTGAGACCGGGATCAATTCAGATAAGCAAAAATTTGGACAATTGGACATGTAATTGGACTGTATTAAAGAAAAATAATGTGTTAAACTTATTGGAATAAACTTTATTACATTTGAAAAGTACAGTGTAGTGATTTATATCACTACAGTGTAGTTAAATTAATATGGAAAGCAAAACACATACTACTGTACTAAACTACGGTACAGTAAATACAATTCAAAAAAATAAAGAAAAGCTACGATCACGTCGTAAACGCTGGTTTTTGATTCATTACTATGCTTTTAATACCGATTCGGATAATTGACAATTTGGTTAATCTGCGCTCGGATGTTCGGCTTACTACTATATATTATTAAAGCGAGCTTCTCCGAATGAACCTTATTTAAAATAATTATATCCACTGGCGGCTCGTACACACGAAACAGGTGAAGTGCCCGTATCTTTCACTATACAGCACTTCACCTGTTTCGTGGGCATGAGCCGCCAGTGATTAGAACCTATTGTTTAAAATTTGATACATCTATTACCGGTACAAAAAAGGTTGATGTTCATCATTTACTACTGAATTTACATGATTGATCAAAAGCCTGGCTGGCGTTGAAAATAATCTTGATTACATTATTTATTTATTTAGCGTATGGCTTTTAATAGTGGGGAGACCCAAGGGTTGTTCCACTTCGCCAAATAACCTCATTTTCCACAAACGGAGATATGAGTTATAGTTATTTTAAAAAGTTTATTTGAAAACATAATTTTTGATTCCGAAACATTGTTGACCACTAAAACTGAAGAACTTCACAAAATCACTACACCATATAATAAATATAATAATAATAATAATAATAATAAATAACGATTATTACAGAGTTCAAAACGCATTTAATTCTATTGTACACACTTACAATATGTTCGTATAGTTACTCTATATTATATATAGTATGTATGTTAGTATAGTTAGTAATAATTAACTAACTAACCAATAGTTCGTATTACACTGTACCGCATTGTTTCGCTCGCCTATCCACCTGGACCCCTGGTAATATCAGGAGTGTCAATAGACAGATAGGATCGCTTCGCTCGCCTGAAAATTCCAATTAAAACTGACTCGCTTTTTTTACTCACATAACTTAACAGGATCATTTTGATTTCAAAAATTTTCAACACACAATTCTAAATTCAATCGGAACCTGTCTAATAAATTTTTACATTTTCTCCCAATTGGTTCTCGAAAAAAGCAAAGGAAAAACTATGGAAACTTATGCCTAAATATTGTGCGTAACTCAGCAGAATTTCAAAAAGCTGTTCTGAGAGTGCTTTTTAAAGTCCAACCGAACATGCCATGAATGAGTGCCATTTCGCGAATTGTAAATAGATAAATTTAGATAATTAATGAAATAGGTCTAATTAAGATGAAATAGATAATTGACTAAGGACCAAAATATGCAATCCGCGATGCATCTCAAACTTTTGAAAACCTGATTACGGGCGTATTTTCAAAAGGATTTGAAAAAAACATTTCCAGAACTGATGTGAACCTAAATTGGTGTCAGTATTGTAGAGAATTTCTATAATTTATTAACATTTTCTCTTTTGTACTCGTCTATTAAGTGTTCAATCTGATTTCACCTGTTCTTTTCTTAGAAAGAACAATAGATCTTGTAGAATGAATACTGATAAGAACTAATGGACCCCATGCATAGATTAACGTGATCGAATAAAACAGGCTCGGACTGGCCAACAGCAGCCCGTGAGCCGGTGCACCCTTCAATTGTACGCCCCTTGCGCCCTCGTGTGACGATAGCATCACCAATATTATTCTAATGATAATTAATTTCATCAATTAGACATTTCATATTACTTTGTTGATCATTAATTGAGTATTGAGAATCTATAGAATTCAATGATCTTACTTTCTCATTTGAATTTCCAATTACTATAAAAAGTGATTGTATGAAAAAAGTTAAGTAATTTGATAATGAATTGAAACTTGAAAATTTTCAGTAAAATTATTTTTAAACCTATCAAAAATTTAGAGTATTCAGCTCAATGTATTGAAGTTCAATTTCGAATTTTGAAAGATAGAGAATTCAATGGTAAGCTTCATAATAAACTAATAGAAACAATGACAATTGATATGAGTTGTTTGGAATTTTTCAAGAAATGAAAGCAGTGTATTCTACAGTTTGTTTGTCAATGTCTCAACATCCCAAGAAGGGCCTAGGCCTACGAGCTGGTTGCCAGTTTCATATTCACTCCACTATACAGTCCGTCCAAGCAAAGAAGACACCCCAGCAAGACGGAAAAACGACTCCAGCCCAGCCAATACCTGCTCAAAAGCCATAAATTCGTGAACAGAACCTACAGGCCCCCAACCAACACCGACCAAGCCGAAAGACATCCCCCACCCTGAAAGAATACCATCTCTGCCCAAACAGACCATACAGCAAGCGAATAATCATCAACTAGGATAGAGGTAACGTGTGGTCAGCACGGTGATCCTCTCAACCATAAGCTAGGCTTCACAACCAAGTGGAGGCGCAGAACACCTCTGAATAACATGCAGTTCATCAGTTAGAGTGTAATGCAACAATAATTACTATTTCTCCTGAGACGGGAAACAACTGACTGTCTTCACTAACAACAGCCAATCTCCCAAAAGAGGTCATACTACAAAGAGTATACAGGCCTAGTACTACATATTCAATCCACATTCTTCTTATTTCTCCCCTTTATTAATCAAAATTCCTTTTTTACCATTTTCGAAACGTACTGAATCACATCAACAAAAATTGCTCCTAGTTTCACTTGCTATTTTTCTCTATTGTCGAAGAAGCCAGAAAGGCTATTCATAATTGAATTCCTGTATGATGAAAAATTGATTGTGATCTTCGATAACTTTCTTCAATGGAAAATGACATGGAAATTCCATTTTCAAGCTTTCAAACATCAATAAAGTTCACCATCAACAAAACATTCGAGGTCAAAATTTAATTTTTATCCAGAGACGACTCCCAAACCCCTCAATTTTATGGGCTGAGACTAACCCCCTCAAGGATGCGCCCTTTCATAAGTGGAAGGCAGCGCCCTTTCAGGAGTCCTAGTCCGGCCCTGGAATAGAAGTCGAAATACATAATGAATTTATAGATATCAAGAAATAGTACAGACTTCGCCTATTTTTTCTATCCTAGTTATATTAATAATAATATTATTATAATTTGTATTGTATCATCAATGGATAGATGAATAAAATGGAATTTTAGTCCACTTTCTCATCTATTTCTTATCTGAAAGAGTTTTTTTTCACTTTTCCTCTAATTCTATAATTTTCTCTATTTTAATGCGGTCTTCTATTTTTTTTCTTTCCTTCTTATCTCTTTGATTTCATAAATTAGCCGTTCAGCACCAAATATTTCAAAAGACATTTTGAGAGAAATGAAAAAAAAGATAGAATGATACAAAAGATGACTATTCCGTTTTGTGAAAAGCAACACAAATTTGAAAACGAGTGTACACCAGCTGGTCTGATGTTTGGTCTTGCCAGACCAGAAAAAATTTGTGGTCTGGCCTGAAACGCAATTCTCCTATCTTCCAATGTTTTCTCTGGCCGTAGTGATTTGGTTCCAAATTTGGAATGGTGGCCGCGCTAGTGTACCTTTAACATTGAAAGTATACAGATGTGGTCTGGCTCTGGTCTTGCGTTTGGTCTGGACTTGGTCTGACTAGTGCGCGTTACTTCATGTGATCTCCATTTGATCACGTATAATTCCGTGTTTCTCTGGCTGCAAGTTAGTCTGGTCTGAGTCTTGGTCTGGTCTGAGTCGTAGCAGTGCGCGTTCAGCCTTAGTCTCTCTAATCTTAAACTCTTACTCTTAACCTCTTATAGAGATTTATTGCCTTGAAACGAAGAGTTAGAATGAGAAATGAAATCCGTATTGGATGATGTGAACTGTTTTATTTCAATCTCCAATTATATATCACATTCAAAACAATAATAATTACCCCATAGTTGCAACAAATGATGTTGGTTGAAATCTATGCTTTCCACTTTCCGGCCTGAAAGTTAAAATAACTCTTATATAGATTGGTATGGCTAGAAAAGTATTCTGATTACTAGAAGTTTGAGCAAAAACAACTTATGGTGGGCTAATCAATTCAACTAATTTTTGAATTACAGTATATGATTGCCAGTGCAATACTTATTTCTTCCTATCAAGTAAATCTGAAATAAAATATTAAATCATTACCGGTAGTCATATTCTGTAGCTCATGCATCTAAATCTTATAATGAATTCTATAGAATTATTCTTTACCTATCACTGATAATAAGATTGGTTTGCGTGAGAAAATCGAGAGAGTATTATTAAAAGTGCACTTGGGCCTGTACTCTATAGTAGGATTTGGCTTTTAGTCCAGTCATTTTAGGTTTCATGCGGGAAAAAATTCAGGACGCTGCGACATTTTCGTGTAATGTTCCTCGGTCCTTGGACAACTTATATTCAAAAAGTTGACCTTGTTAACCTTGTGCTTGATACAGGGTGCCCCAAACACCACTAAATTTCGGTTCCGCTCCTAGTTTTCTGCGATTTACACGAAAATGAAGAGTCGGACAGGAACATTTGAATCATAATTCTTTTACCTTATAAAATTCCCAAGCGATTGGTATCAAATTCAAATTTCTATGACGAATTATGACCGAGTTATGATTTTTCAAAAAAAGCAGTATTTTTTCAAGGAAAATGAAAATTTGATACTTTTCAGTATTTGATTGTTTGTAACTTTCGCCTGACGTTTTGGAAATGTGTATTTCAAAATCACTCTGGGGATAATTTTATTCTCTACAATTTGAGACTAAATTGACCTATCTTGGATAGTTCTCAAGCTACACCTGTAAACAAATATCCTTGCATTTCCAGAAATGCACTTTTTCTTGCTATTTATTCGAATATTAATCTTTACGTACCTATATTGAAGTTTCCTGTCCGAATATTTTGAATTTGATCATTTTCCATCGAATGACCCACCTACCACACTCAATCGAGGTAATTTTCGAGCATAAAGAGTACTTAAGGCTGAGGCCGCACTGCCGGTGGGTTGAGCGTGGAGGGTGGAGGGTAGTTGGTAAATCTATAGAACATACACACCATCCACAGTAATACATCGTATGGTATGACGTCATACTGTTTTTGAGGTTATTGTTGTTGTTGTTATTGTTATGAGGGTGAAGCCCACATGAGCTCATAGGCTTGTGCGTGGGTAATGATATGGATGATAGATGACGACTACTTTTTAGGTAGTCGGGACCGACGGCTTATCGTCTCCTCCGAAAGACGGGGTGGCCGTATTCATGTGATTGTGCTGTGGTGAAAAAACTGTTCCCCGCTTGGGACTTGAACCAGGGTCCACCTGGTAATCAGACCAGCTTTATCACTCCTCCAACAAGCCACCATGTATGTTGTCCATATTTAAGAATTTGAAGATGGCGGCTGAACACATACCATTCATACGATGTATTACTGTGGATGGTGTGTATGTTCTATAGATTTACCAACTACCCTCCACCCTACACGCTCTACCCGCCGGCACTGCGGCCTCAGCCTAAAGGATGCTTAAGGATCATACGCTAAGGACGCCTCTAACTTTGGTGGGAGTGAACGAATCTTGACAAATCATAGCTCATTCTTCTCAGCTCATCAAGGCGATTAAAATGCATATGTCACAAGTCAAATTCGGTCAAAATTGAAACATTTTATTTCTGTGGTGACTCCAACTTTTATCTTTGTGTAATGAGTATGAGCTATTTTTTGCATTCAAATGCTTGTATCTCGATAGTACTTGATGATAGAGAATCATGCATAATTGGTCTCAAATTATAGATTACAACTATTTCTTTCATTTTTAGTAGTTATAATTTGAAGAGAAGAAAATTCTCTACAACTTGATTGTATCACAAGTTTCTTTACTTGAATAAATCCTGAGTTAGAAGACTTGAACTATTCTTGTGTATTTGAGAAAAAACACAACTTTCCAATGCTCTCAGGTATTTCACGGATTCAAATTAAATTGAGAACTGAACAATCATTTCACTCGAAGTTTATCAGTTTCGAATTATTTTCCATTCTAATCGAGTGATATTATTTGTTTCCATTTATAATATTTTTGTGATATGTAGGGTTGTAGGCTATGTATCCTTCATTTCTCACCTCAGTCCGATTCTCCAGATACGCGTGTCAAGAATAATCAGAATTCTTTTTTTTCTGTTTCCTATGAAGAGAAGGAAAACGGAAAACAGCTGAGGCAGTAAACCCACAGGCAGTAAAACTCAATTTTTAAAATTTTATTTGGAGAGTTTTTATAAAAATTTGCATTTTTAATAAATTGTCTAGCAATTGAATTTCAAATAATATTATTTATTCAATTTTCTGGGTTTTTCAAACAGGAACCTACACAGAGCTTAATATAAATTTTTATTATCCCCATCATCTCCTCATTCATCAATATTCTCATGTGTTTCCTCCTTCCATCATGATTCAGCTACCACAAGATCTGTTTTCCAAGTCAGACATTGTTTCATTATTGGACATGTGCCGCTATTATGAACAATTCTATGAGAGTTCAAAATAGGCTAGTCGATGTTCTTCTGTATTCTGGAAAGTCGAAAAGTCTTGAATCCTAGTTATTACAGTGTCATCAAGCAGTTTCTCTACTAGTATTCTTATCAAGGTACGTATATGTCAATTCATTTTCATAAGATGCAACAATTTCTCTCACTCACCTACTCAAGAAATCTTCTTCACCTTTATAATCTATTTTTCAATACTAATAAAATGAACTAATTGAAAATGAATTAATAGTCAGTGAATGGACAAATAAAAAAAAAAACAAAATAAACTTTCAATTTAATTAAAGAAATCTTTGTTTTCACGACGATATATTTCCACATCAACATTATTTACATTATAGACGTTTACTAGAGAGAGGTAGCCTACTTACTTTACAAAATAGCTATTTATGTATTAAGAGCGTAATGCGCGACTTTATCGCTCGCGCAAAACAGTTATCACGCGACGCGTAGCAAAGCATGATAATTTTGCAAGAGCGATAAAGAAGCATCACGCGCGAATTACATACAATATTTTTTCTACAACTGCACGAACCTGTTAATCTACAGTTTTTTCAGTCCTCAATACTGCGAACTATTAAATTACTCTTGTGTAATTACCGGTACGGGTACAATCAGACATTGTAGACTTTTGTTAGGTTATGTTTTGACTCCACCTGACCTACTTTTGGCGAGCCATGATCAGCTGATTAGCAAGCATAAAGTAACTTTACTGCTCATGCGCAGTTGCTTAGCGAGCGTAAAGTAATTCTACTGCGCATGCGCAGATGGTTAGTGAGCGTAATGGAGATTCTCCTCAGAAATGGGCTTCTTTACGAGGAGAATTCAGCTCGTGAGATCTTGTTTTACGCGCAGTTGTAGAAAAAAATAATTATTGAAGAAACAACTATTGTCCAAAGTTTGAGCAAGTCATGGAATAGGTGAAACACTGGAAATTGATGATAATCGATTAAATAAACTTGATAGATTCCTTTCTTCAGCATTACTAGATGTTAATATCTTGGTTTTTTGTTTTTGAGAATATAAAAATAATCTGGTTCATTTAATTTATGAAACACTTATTTCAGGCTCTCAAATCAAGTCAAATCATTGCCATGGATGCGTACAAGTGACCTCTAAATCATAGATCGAAAAAAACCTGCAATGGCTTCATCTTCCAAAAGAAAATTGTGTTTCATATGTCAAGATATTTTAAAAGATGATGAAGTAGTTACTGTGAAACAAGGTGGAGTCACAACTCTTCTCAAATGTAGCATTAAACGAAAAATATCAAAAGATGAAAAATTTTTAAGAGGGATCAAGCAGGTGGAAGTTCATAAAATATGCTGATTACGATACATCAATGAGAAACTGATAATTGCCCATTCACGTCACAATTATCAACATGCAGAGCTCTTGTGTTTCATCTAGATCAAATGTGCGTAAATTTGATATTGTGAATGAATGTTTATTATGTGTAGACAAATTTCAACGTATCATCCAGACAAATTCAACTAAATTGCCAGAACACAGACGCCAAAAACTTATAAAAATCACTAATAAAGACTTAATTCAAACTATTATTCAAGTGAGTCAAGAGCGAAATGATAAGTGGGGAGAGACATTGCCAGACAGGTTTGTGGTGAAGATTTGGTTGAAGTGAATGCCACATACCATAAGAAATGCCTTGATGTTTCACCAATTACCAGGAGCAATACCAGGGAGACCGAGGTGCTCGAATTTAGATCGGTATGTGGAAAAGATATCCTCCTATCTTGAAGACAATAGAGTCGAGTGCCAGTTTTCTCACACCCAATTACTCCAGGCTGTAGACTTATCAGATGCAATACATGAACAAACAAATCCACATCGCAAAACTGTAATAAATCGTTTGAAAGAGAAATGTAGAGATGAAATTGACATTTATGAAACACAAAAGGGAACTGTAGTTTGCTTGAAGAGTACTTGTGACAGTATCTTGAGTGAAAATTGGTACAGTACAAACAAACTTGATGACCTACAAAAGGAAAGACTTTGAATAGTAAAAACTGCTGGAATGATAATTCTGGAAGATATTTGCTCCAATATCTTCAACACCTCGCATTATCCTCCAAACAATGATTTTTTCAAAAAAGCACACTCTGTTGTACCCATAACACTACTATTACTTCTTCAGGCTATAATTTTGACTAATAAAAAAGCCTCCCTTGACCATTGGAAGAAAAAATGTCTTGCCTTGGCACATGCAATCATGTTTGCAGTTTGCCTAAGATCATTCTTGTCTTCCATCATGATTGCAATTGCTGCTTACATTTACAAGAAATTTGGCTCGAAACACCTCTTAAATCTTCTAGCTAGTTTTCAGCTTTGTATGCTGAAGCCAATAGAATGGAAGCGCCCTATGTTTTACAAGGGGAAAAAAACAAAATTGAAGAGTCTCCCAGTTCATTCAGTCAATCTATCTTTGACAATGCGGATTTCAATGTGAACACACTAGACATGGTACTTTCCATGCTATGGGAGGCATTATGGCTATCACACCAGAAAATGCAGTGACCACTAATGAACATTTTCTTTGTCTACAATTGAAATCATCAGCAGAATTGTTAGGTAAACAATTCAGTTTAGAGGCCAATTATCCTTTGTATAATCAAGGTTTAAAATTTTTGGAAATTGAAGATATTAGTCCAAGTGATCATAATGGTTCACCCTGTAAACCTGATATTGTGTGGCTGTACGCAAAAAATTCAGAAGATTCATCATCAGTGCCAGGCTGGAATGGATTTATGGAAATAAGTACACGTGACTGCTCAAGAGTTATTTTCCTCCCCTTCATAAATGCAGCCCCAAATGATCCTGATACAATATACACTGCCATTTTTGCTGCTACTAAAAAATGTGCAACTTTGAAGCAAAAATACTGTATAGTAACATTCGATCAACCTCTCTACTGGAAAGCACAAAACATGGTCACAAATAATCAATTAAAGATGTTATTATAAGGTTGGGTGAATTTCATCTTTTGATGTCATTTATGGGTGCAATGGGAAGGATAATGGAAGGTAGTGGACTCAAACTCCTATTTACTAAAATCTATGCTGAAAAAAGCATTGAAAAAATTCTCTCTGGTCATGCATATGCAAGAGCTGTTCGAGCTCACTGTCTCAGTCATGTCTCTCTAGCTGGGCTAATTTTCAATTTGATCCATTTCACAGAAGACGAAATTACAGCTTTGAAGGATGCTATAGTATCAAGGACTTTTGACAATTCAGCAATCGAATCTGCAGCCCAGAAATTTTAACATAAACTGAAAGAGTTGGAGAGCTTTGGACCAACTTCAACTATGTGGATTCAGTACTTCCGCATGTGCACTCTCATGAAGGATTTTAAAAGAGCAGAAAGAATGGGTGACTGGAAATTGCATCTCGATTGCATAAGAGAGATGATTCCATACCTCCATTCAGCTGGACACCTGAATTATGCCAAAAGTTCCCATCTCTATTACCAGGATATGATACATTTAGCAGACAAGATGGACCCAGAAGAGTTCAGAAAGTTCACAAGTGAAGGCTACTTCACCATACAACGTACTGATAAGTTCTGGTCAGGTATATGGTCTGACATGACCATTGAACAAACACTGATGAAATCGTATGGAGGTCTCACCCATGGCCGTGGTTTCACAGAGAGAGTGCTTTCTCGAGGGTCGCCGTCAAAGTGTCTCCCCGACAACCGTTCCCCTCTTGGTTTTGACCACAGGCGTCAACCAGTACCCTGCTGAAAATATGCCAGTGCCGACAAAGTGTCTCCCCGACATCCGTTCCCCTGCTAGAACGAAGGATACTCGCTGTCGGGATCGTGCCCGACAACCATTCCCCTGGAGTGCTGCCGACAAAGTGTCTCCCCGACATCCATTCCCCTGGTCGAACGAAGGAGACTGGCTGTCGGGCCCGTGCCCGACAACCATTCCCCTGGAGCGCTGCCGACAAAGTGTCTCCCCGACATCCGTTCCCCTATTGGGCATCAACACCAGCTTGTATAGTCTGTCCAAGCAAAGAAGACCCTCTGGCAAGATGAGAAAATGACTCCAGCTCGGTCAATATTTTTTCAACAAATATCGATTTGGTCTCAAATTGTAGATCAGAATGTTTCCTACAATCGACACCAAATCGATCATTTTTTAACCAATATTGACCGAACTGGAGTCATTTTCTCACCTTACCAGAGGGTCTTCTTTGCTTGGACAGACTATAGCAGGCGGGAAAGTAGTAGGGCTACAATCACACTGCTCAACACATTCTATGAATTTGATTATTAGAAGAAAAGCTTGTTAATGTTGTGATTGATACGACTGCAAACATTAAAAGAAAGAGTATATTTCTCTTTCCAAATTCCTACACATGAATGAATGAAAGAATAATTTTCACCAGTAAAAAGGCAGGTAAGTTACAATCAAAACAATTTGATTCTAACTGTGAGAGTCACGA
>CM029548.1:29995767-30100102 GCA_017141385.1 Sogatella furcifera | reverse complement strand
ATTGCATAATTCTGGAAACCTGCAGGTAGCACAGTGTATATCCCTATTTTTGATCAACCAACTGGTAAGTCCTTTCCAATATTTCTTTATTATTATTTTACACAAAAATTGGCATTATACAGTCCACTAAATCGCTATCACCACCCCAACATTTGGTCCTCTGGGCCAGATTTGCCACAAAGCCACTGGTTGCACAAAGCCACATTCATTTCAAATTACTTCATTTTATTAAAATTTACACTTTTTAAAATATCGCTTCATTCTATTGAAAACTTTTTTTTCTAATATCACTTACTTTCTCAAATTCAAAATGCCTTGCCTGTCTGATACACAAAAATAATGTCTGGTTTTGTAGATTTGGTTATCTATTGTAGGAAATAGACATTCATTAAAATGTCCAATGAAGAACAACCAGTAGCTATCATGTCTGCTAATGAAAAAAGATTATAAATTTTAGAAGCTAGGAAAAATCAATTGTTTCAAAGAGTACAGCATACTTATGATGTAAGCAAAAATCTTACAGTTCTGGGTAATAAAAATGTATTTTTAACAAAAATATGTACTATTACAGAAACAAGAGATGAATTTTGATCTTTAATCAATGAAATAAAATGAATTATCTCTGGAAATCAATAACAAGTATCAACCCAATTTTCAAGCTGTGGATTCTTTCAAAAGCTATACTGCTACATTTTAAGAGTAGAAAAAGCTATTTTAGTACAGGATGAAAAAGAAAATGAAACAAAATTGTCTACTGAAAGTAAATTAGTGTCTGAAATAAAACCTAAAATCAAATTACCAATTCTAGAACTACCTGGATTTTCAGGAGAAATTTCAGAATGGCCCACATTCTATGAAAGTTTTAGAACAAATATTCACAAAAATGCAAATCTTACAGATTGTGATAAAATGAGATAACTAATTGGAAAATTGAGTAAGAAGGCTTTATCTCTAACATCTGGAATATTGCCCACCGCAGAAAATTATCCTATTCTATGGAAATCCTTGACTGATAAATATCAAGACAAAAGAAACTTGGCTTCTTATTATCTTAATAAGATAATTGACTTTAAACCTATCAAAATTCAATCATCTAATGGATTAGAATACTTTTTGCAAAGTTTTGTAGCATCAGTAGATGCTATTAAAGCTCTCAAACTGAATGATCTAACAGATTTCATTATTCTTCAACTTGCTCTCTCAAAACTAGATCCAGCAACGGTTCATTCTTTGAAATGGATTCTAGAAAGGCAAAATTCCAACTTATGATAAATTGTTAACCTTTATCAGAGAAATGAAAAAATTCTGTCTCAGGAAAAATTATCAGGAATGAATTAAAGAATTTCTTGCAATAACAATCCGGCTATAACAATCTAAGCCCAGACGTCTAGCTGGGTAATGCAAATAATGCTGTAGGGTGTAGGCCTATATCATTTCACACTATAATAGTCCAGCTTCCAGATGTGAATACTGTATAATAAAAATAGCTAGACAGGTCCATTGTTTAAAATTGGTTTCAGTTGGGCATTTTGGAATTGATGGTGGCAAAAATATTCTTTCAATAGGCCTACTTATTGATAATTGATACTAAAAAATTTATGAATTTTTCTAGTAACCTATGAACATTGGAGGGGGAGCAAAATACACGCATTGCCCCCCCTAAGTGATTATTGAGGGGGCAGAAAGTGCCTTGCCCCCCCAAAGTCGGCGCCACTGGTCTAAAAGCTTTCTTATTTTAAGAATTACAGTAACTTATCCATCTGAACAGCAGGAGATGCTGGCTCGAAATAAGCACTAAAATTTAGGGCGGCCTATTTGGATCACTGGTCAAAAATATTTTATTCGTACAGTACAGACTAGCCATCAACTCATACAAAAGTGTCTATCTTATCTGCTTGAATGATATTCTACCAGTTCTGTATGTAGTAGACTACCGGTACCTGTATATATCTTACTTGCGAAATGATATTTAAACTCACCATTGATGCGTTATGAAGAAGTTGAATGTTTAAAATACACCCCAAGTTATGGGGCCTCCTTTCAAGGTAAATGCCTTGACTTTTTTGTAAACGTGAACGTTCATTGAACATAAATATTCATTTTTCTGGTACCTAACACACAGATATAATAATTCCATTTAACAACTCAAGACATTATTAAATTATTAACTTTTATAGGAAAAATAAAGCTGTGTTAGGCACATCTATTATTATATAGTCAACATTAGAGGCCTGAATGGTATTGACCTGATGTAGTCAACTTATGAATAGGCTATTTGCTATGTTTTGTTAAAGCCAACATAAAGTATTGGCTTGGACAAGTTGGAAGCTGCATGGTTTTTTCCTTTTCACTGGTATAAGCCTCAGGAGGTGGCAAATTTACATTTAGCCTATAGGCGGCATACTCTTAAATCCAGCCTGATGATCATATGGAAAGAGATGAAAATACAAAATCATCTTTTTTCATCTCTTTCCATATGATCAACTATGATAATATAGAAATATTATCGTGTAGTACCGGCCTAGGCCTAACAAGCAATTTTGATTGAAGCTGTATTTCTGATTATTGTCTTTTCATTTGAACTCACAGAACATTTTCTGAAGTTTGTAAACAATAGTTTGCTATCATGAATAGCCTACTATAATACCATCGATAGGCTACAGTAAATTTGATATGTAAGTTAGTGTGTAAGTTTTATATTACTGTTTTACCCAATGTTTTTTCCTGATCCTTATTACATAATTACATCCATTACTAGCCGGCAAGCTTGCTTTGCTTGCCTTCTCCGCTAACCAGGGGGCTCTGCCCCTGGACCCACGACAGTATAGGCAGTGTAAGTGAGTCAAACAGGCTTGCTTTGCTTGCCTGCAAAACCTCTGTCAGTGTCAGCTGAGACAAACAGGCTTGCTTCACTCACTGCAAATTCCGTTCAGTAGGGGTTTGAAATTTATTGAGCACAGCATTTCTACACCTAATCTGAACCTTTTAAAAATTGCAACATTTTCTGCCAATTTGTTCTAGGAAAATCTAAGAAAAACTCCGAAAATTCAAAAAAATAGTAAAACGTTAATATTAAGCATATCCTTGGGAAGTATATTGGACATAGTTTAAAACTTGATACAATATCTTCCCAATTGATTCATCTATAATCTTGCTGAACCATTCAATTTACAGTTAGGATTAGTTGTATCAAGGCGGAAAATATGCAACCCGCAACACATCTACAATTTTGAAAACCTGATTACTGGTGTAATCTTGAACAGATTGCAAAAATATTTCTAGACCTCATTTGAACCTGCCCACCAAATATCAACATTTTCTACCGATTGGTTCTCGAAAAAATGAGGAAAACACTGATAAACTAAAATATTTGGCATATCCTTGAAAAAGTTTTTGAAATCCTTTTCTTAGCGCGCATCTAAATGTCCAACTGAACATGCCTGCCAAATTTGAACGCATTTGCTTCAGTGGATTTTTAGTTCTGGTGGTGAATGAATCAGTCAGTCAGTCAGTGCCATTTTGCTTATATAGATATAGACATAACCATCTATCAATTCTCAGACCTTAATGTACAAAATAAGATGGCGGCAATATGGGCCTAGCCAAGCGTAATAGCAATAGTTCAAGCTGCTATTCTTTAGAATTAATAAGACAGAAATAGCAAATTTTTATTGTTAATCATTATGATATTACAATATAATTAATATCCAATACAAAAATAATAATCATTACAATATGATGAACTTCAAACTAGAATCTGATTTATTATTCTATGTGAAAAATAGAAATTCAAGACACTCAAATTCCAATCGGTTTTTTCCAACATGTTTGTAGCCTACTTTACTTGCTGCTCATTTCAACTTTCTTCCGTCTCTGAACCTTTCCCCCAATATTTTCAGTTTTTTTCCTTTGGCTTGCAAATTTGAGACACCTTATTGTCTTCTTCGCACTCCAGTATCCATCCAAAAAATGTAATTTCAACTCCTCAAAACTTGTTTTTAGAGTGTTATTCAAGCTTTTAGTTGTGAATTTCTACCATTGCTTTACATATCTCAGATCTAAACTTTGAGAAAAAATATAAATTAGTCCGGCGTTGTAGGCCTACCGTATTGTAGGCTCTAGTCACAAATTAAGCACTGTTTGTAACCTAATCATTTGATATTTTGAAGCTAACTGGTACACAAGGCAGATCACTGATTTCATTAATTATTGTCTTTCACTTTTACAAAAAGCACATAGGAGCTTAGTTTGTTGAAATAGCTAGTTTGTTGCAATTGAAGGAAGTGTATCACTTCTCTTGGCACTCCAATGTTTTTCTCGTAGCACTCCAATTACTTAATTGTCTATGACAAGAAAAACGTCTTTCTTGATAATAAAACGGTCTTCAAAATGATTAATACAAACTATTGAACTTTCTTTCACTTCAAAATTTTGATGAAAACTTTTCTAACCAATATGTGCATTGAGAGTTTGTTTTCAGGAAACGTGAAAATAGAAATATGAATTGAATTATCATACTTGGATATTCACAATCATAAACATAACACAGACGACACATTTGTAATAAATTATCATATTCTCAATAAAATATACCATATTTTTTAACAAAAACAAGACAAATCTTGAGTGTAATCCATTGTCAACTTGGTAAACATTCAGTAGGCCTGCTTATGAAGTGTTCCAAAAATTATTTTATAATAAAACATATGATTTTTTGTCAATATAACCAAAACGCTATGAAATCATGAATTTGGAGTTGGGCAATTATGTCCGCCATTTTCCATACAATCAATAGGTACATTAAGGTCTGAGAATTGATAGATGGTTATGATATAGATATTGCTATATTGCAAATAACATTTTCTGTAGAGGACAGCACAATCAGACAATACCAGCTGTCTAGACAGGCAGATGGCAGGCAAGATAAGAAAGCCACCGGCCAGTTATTACAATTCATTTCCTCACTTTTCAAGTTCAGTTTTTGCTCCGCTTTTACAAGTGTAACAACTCCACGCTGATTTCTTCTTTGCTATAACTTTAACATACAATACCCCATTGCATAATTCTGGAAACCTGCAGGTAGTACAGTGTATATCCCTATTTTTGATCAACCAACTGGTAAGTCCTTTCCAATATTTCTTTATTATTATTTTACACAAAATTTGCATTATACAGTCCACTAAATCGCTATCACCACCCCAACATTTGGTCCTCTGGGCCAGATTTGCCACAAAGCCACTGGTTGCACAAAGCCACATTCATTTCAAATTACTTCATTTTATTAAAATTTACACTTTTTTAAAATATCGCTTCATTCTATTGAAAACTTCTTTTTTTTCTAATATCACTTACTTTCTCAAATTCAAAATGCCTTGCCTGTCTGATACAAAAAAATAATGTCTGGTTTTGTAGATTTGGTTATCTATTGTAGGAAATAGACATTCATTAAAATGTCCAATGAAGAACAACCAGTAGCTATCATGTCTGCTAATGAAAAAAGATTATAAATTTTAGAAGCTAGGAAAAATCAATTGTTTCAAAGAGTACAGCATACTTATGATGTAAGCAAAAATCTTACAGTTCTGGGTAATAAAAATGTATTTTTAACAAAAATATGTACTATTACAGAAACAAGAGATGAATTTTGATCTTTAATCAATGAAATAAATGAATTATCTCTGGAAATCAATAACAAGTATCAACCCAATTTTCAAGCTGTGGATTCTTTCAAAAGCTATACTGCTACATTTTAAGAGTAGAAAAAGCTATTTTAGTACAGGATGAAAAAGAAAATGAAACAAAATTGTCTACTGAAAGTAAATTAGTGTCTGAAATAAAACCTAAAATCAAATTACCAATTCTAGAACTACCTGGATTTTCAGGAGAAATTTCAGAATGGCCCACATTCTATGAAAGTTTTAGAACAAATATTCACAAAAATGCAAATCTTACAGATTGTGATAAAATGAGATAACTAATTGGAAAATTGAGTAAGAAGGCTTTATCTCTAACATCTGGAATATTGCCCACCGCAGAAAATTATCCTATTCTATGGAAATCCTTGACTGATAAATATCAAGACAAAAGAAACTTGGCTTCTTATTATCTTAATAAGATAATTGACTTTAAACCTATCAAAATTCAATCATCTAATGGATTAGAATACTTTTTGCAAAGTTTTGTAGCATCAGTAGATGCTATTAAAGCTGTCAAACTGATTGATCTAACAGATTTCATTATTCTTCAACTTGCTCTCTCAAAACTAGATCCAGCAACGGTTCATTCTTTTGAAATGGATTCTAGGAAAGGCAAAATTCCAACTTATGATAAATTGTTAACCTTTATCAGAGAAAATGAAAAATTCTGTCTCAGGAAAAATTATCAGGAATGAATTAAAGAATTTCTTGCAATAACAATCCGGCTATAACAATCTAAGCCCAGACGTCTAGCTGGGTAATGCAAATAATGCTGTAGGGTGTAGGCCTATATCATTTCACACTATAATAGTCCAGCTTCCAGATGTGAATACTGTATAATAAAAATAGCTAGACAGGTCCATTGTTTAAAATTGGTTTCAGTTGGGCATTTTGGAATTGATGGTGGCAAAAATATTCTTTCAATAGGCCTACTTATTGATAATTGATACTAAAAAATTTATGGAATTTTTTCTAGTAACCTATGAACATTGGAGGAGCAAAATACACGCATTGCCCCCCTAAGTGATTATTGAGGGGCAGAAAGTGCCTTGCCCCCCAAAGTCGGCGCCACTGGTCTAAAAGCTTTCTTATTTTAAGAATTACAGTAACTTATCCATCTGAACAGCAGGAGATGCTGGCTCGAAATAAGCACTAAAATTTAGGGCGGGCCTATTTGGATCACTGGTCAAAATATTTTATTTGTACAGTACAGACTAGCCATCAACTCATACAAAAGTGGCTATCTTATCTGCTTGAATGATATTCTACCAGTTCTGTATGTAGTAGACTACCGGTACCTGTATATATCTTACTTGCGAAATGATATTTAAACTCACCATTGATGCGTTATGAAGAAGTTGAATGTTTAAAATACACCCCAAGTTATGGGGCCTCCTTTCAAGGTAAATGCCTTGACTTTTTTGTAAACGTGAACGTTCATTGAACATAAATATTCATTTTTCTGGTACCTAACACACAGATATAATAATTCCATTTAACAACTCAAGACATTATTAAATTATTAACTTTTATAGGAAAAATAATAAGCTGTGTTAGGCACATCTATTATTATATAGTCAACATTAGAGGCCTGAATGGTATTGACCTGATGTAGTCAACTTATGAATAGGCTATTTGCTATGTTTTGTTAAAGCCAACATAAAGTATTGGCTTGGACAAGTTGGAAGCTGCATGGTTTTTCCTTTTCACTGGTATAAGCCTCAGGAGGCGGCAAATTTACATTTAGCCTATAGGCGCGCATACTCTTAAATCCGGCCCTGATGATCATATGGAAAGAGATGAAAATACAAAATCATCTTTTTTCATCTCTTTCCATATGATCAACTATGATAATATAGAAATATTATCGTGTAGTACCGGCCTAGGCCTAACAAGCAATTTTGATTGAAGCTGTATTTCTGATTATTGTCTTTTCATTTGAACTCACAGAACATTTTCTGAAGTTTGTAAACAATAGTTTGCTATCATGAATAGCCTACTATAATACCATCGATAGGCTACAGTAAATTTGATATGTAAGTTAGTGTGTAAGTTTTATATTACTGTTTTACCCAATGTTTTTTCCTGATCCTTATTACATAATTACATCCATTACTAGCCGGCAAGCTTGCTTTGCTTGCCTTCTCCGCCTAACCAGGGGGCTCTGCCCCCTGGACCCACGACAGTATAGGCAGTGTAAGTGAGTCAAACAGGCTTGCTTTGCTTGCCTGCAAAACCTCTGTCAGTGTCAGCTGAGACAAACAGGCTTGCTTCACTTGCCTGCAAATTCCGTTCAGTAGGGGTTTGAAATTTATTGAGCACAGCATTTCTACACCTAATCTGAACCTTTTTAAAAAATTGCAACATTTTCTGCCAATTTGTTCTAGGAAAATCTAAGAAAAACTCCGAAAATTCAAAAAAATAGTAAAACGTTAATATTAAGCATATCCTTGGGAAGTATATTGGACATAGTTTAAAACTTGATACAATATCTTCCCAATTGATTCATCTATAATCTTGCTGAACCATTCAATTTACAGTTAGGATTAGTTGTATCAAGGCGGAAAATATGCAACCCGCAACACATCTACAATTTTGAAAACCTGATTACTGGTGTAATCTTGAACAGATTGCAAAAATATTTCTAGACCTCATTTGAACCTGCCCACCAAATATCAACATTTTCTACCGATTGGTTCTCGAAAAAATGAGGAAAACACTGAAAAACTAAAATATTTGGCATATCCTTGAAAAGTTTTTGAAATCCTTTCTTAGCGCGCATCTAAATGTCCAACTGAACATGCCTGCCAAATTTGAACGCATTTGCTTCAGTGGATTTTTAGTTCTGGTGGTGAATGAATCAGTCAGTCAGTCAGTGCCATTTTGCTTATATAGATATAGACATAACCATCTATCAATTCTCAGACCTTAATGTACAAAATAAGATGGCGGCAATATGGGCCTAGCCAAGCGTAATAGCAATAGTTCAAGCTGCTATTCTTTAGAATTAATAAGACAGAAATAGCAAATTTTTATTGTTAATCATTATGATATTACAATATAATTAATATCCAATACAAAAATAATAATCATTACAATATGATGAACTTCAAACTAGAATCTGATTTATTATTCTATGTGAAAAATAGAAATTCAAGACACTCAAATTCCAATCGGTTTTTTCCAACATGTTTGTAGCCTACTTTACTTGCTGCTCATTTCAACTTTCTTCCGTCTCTGAACCTTTCCCCCAATATTTTCAGTTTTTTCCTTTGGCTTGCAAATTTGAGACACCTTATTGTCTTCTTCACACTCCAGTATCCATCCAAAAATGTAATTTCAACTCCTCAAAACTTGTTTTTAGAGTGTTATTCAAGCTTTTAGTTGTGAATTTCTACCATTGCTTTACATATCTCAGATCTAAACTTTGAGAAAAAATATAAATTAGTCCGGCGTTGTAGGCCTACCGTATTGTAGGCTCTAGTCACAAATTAAGCACTGTTTGTAACCTAATCATTTGATATTTTGAAGCTAACTGGTACACAAGGCAGATCACTGATTTCATTAATTATTGTCTTTCACTTTTACAAAAAGCACATAGGAGCTTAGTTTGTTGAAATAGCTAGTTTGTTGCAATTGAAGGAAGTGTATCACTTCTCTTGGCACTCCAATGTTTTTCTCGTAGCACTCCAATTACTTAATTGTCTATGACAAGAAAAACGTCTTTCTTGATAATAAAACGGTCTTCAAAATGATTAATACAAACTATTGAACTTTCTTTCACTTCAAAATTTTGATGAAAACTTTTCTAACCAATATGTGCATTGAGAGTTTGTTTTCAGGAAACGTGAAAATAGAAATATGAATTGAATTATCATACTTGGATATTCACAATCATAAACATAACACAGACGACACATTTGTAATAAATTATCATATTCTCAATAAAATATACCATATTTTTTAACAAAAACAAGACAAATCTTGAGTGTAATCCATTGTCAACTTGGTAAACATTCAGTAGGCCTGCTTATGAAGTGTTCCAAAAATTATTTTATAATAAAACATATGATTTTTTGTCAATATAACCAAAACGCTATGAAATCATGAATTTGGAGTTGGGCAATTATGTCCGCCATTTTCCATACAATCAATAGGTACATTAAGGTCTGAGAATTGATAGATGGTTATGATATAGATATTGCTATATTGCAAATAACATTTCTGTAGAGGACAGCACAATCAGACAATACCAGCTGTCTAGACAGGCAGATGGCAGGCAAGATAAGAAAGCCACCGGCCAGCTATTACAATTCATTTCCTCACTTTTCAAGTTCAGTTTTTGCTCCGCTTTTACAAGTGTAACAACTCCACGCTGATTTCTTCTTTGCTATAACTTTAACATACAATACCCCATTGCATAATTCTGGAAACCTGCAGGTAGTACAGTGTATATCCCTATTTTTGATCAACCAACTGGTAAGTCCTTTCCAATATTTCTTTATTATTATTTTACACAAAATTTGCATTATACAGTCCACTAAATCGCTATCACCACCCCAACATTTGGTCCTCTGGGCCAGATTTGCCACAAAGCCACTGGTTGCACAAAGCCACATTCATTTCAAATTACTTCATTTTATTAAAATTTACACTTTTTTAAAATATCGCTTCATTCTATTGAAAACTTCCGTTTTTTTTCTAATATCACTTACTTTCTCAAATTCAAAATGCCTTGCCTGTTTGATACACAAAAATAATGTCTGGTTTTGTAGATTTGGTTATCTATTGTAGGAAATAGACATTCATTAAAATGTCCAATGAAGAACAACCAGTAGCTATCATGTCTGCTAATGAAAAAAGATTATAAATTTTAGAAGCTAGGAAAAATCAATTGTTTCAAAGAGTACAGCATACTTATGATGTAAGCAAAAATCTTACAGTTCTGGGTAATAAAAATGTATTTTTAACAAAAATATGTACTATTACAGAAACAAGAGATGAATTTTGATCTTTAATCAATGAAATAAATGAATTATCTCTGGAAATCAATAACAAGTATCAACCCAATTTTCAAGCTGTGGATTCTTTCAAAAGCTATACTGCTACATTTTAAGAGTAGTAAAAGCTATTTTAGTACAGGATAAAAAGAAAATGAAACAAAATTGTCTACTGAAAGTAAATTAGTGTCTGAAATAAAACCTAAAATCAAATTACCAATTCTAGAACTACCTGGATTTTCAGGAGAAATTTCAGAATGGCCCACATTCTATGAAAGTTTTAGAACAAATATTCACAAAAATGCAAATCTTACAGATTGTGATAAAATGAGATAACTAATTGGAAAATTGAGTAAGAAGGCTTTATCTCTAACATCTGGAATATTGCCCACCGCAGAAAATTATCCTATTCTATGGAAATCCTTGACTGATAAATATCAAGACAAAAGAAACTTGGCTTCTTATTATCTTAATAAGATAATTGACTTTAAACCTATCAAAATTCAATCATCTAATGGATTAGAATACTTTTTGCAAAGTTTTGTAGCATCAGTAGATGCTATTAAAGCTCTCAAACTGAATGATCTAACAGATTTCATTATTCTTCAACTTGCTCTCTCAAAACTAGATCCAGCAACGGTTCATTCTTTTGAAATGGATTCTAGGAAAGGCAAAATTCCAACTTATGATAAATTGTTAACCTTTATCAGAGAAAATGAAAAAATTCTGTCTCATACCAAAAAATTATTCTCCAGAAAGCTCTTCAATAAAAGATAAAACTAGAACAAATCCACATTCTTTCTTAGTTAAGAAAAACAATAATAATTATCAACCGCCGAAATGTGTAATGTGCAGTGAAGTACATCAATTGTATTCATGTCCAGTTTACAGGAGCTTGTCCACCGCTAATAGATTTGCGACGGTTATAAGCAAAAGAATTTGTGTGTGAACTGTCTTTCATCTCAGCATATATCAAAAAATTGTAAGAGCACAAAATCATGCTTATTTTGTGGAAAACATCATCATTCTAGTTTGCATTGTGAAAATATAGAAAATTGACAAATGAATCAGATGTGAATAAAGTTAGTCAAATAATCAAAGACAATGTACTATTATAGACTGTCAACGTAGATTGAATGGTTTGCTGCTAGGTGGCGTGACTACCGCAACCAGTCGAGTGGCTGTGACGCGCTCGTGTGTACGCGTGCGAAAAACTGTGCAATGTTGCCACATTGTCACTCACGCTCACTCCTACTACTGTCTGTGCTCTGTCATTGATGAGTTGATGACCGGAGTATTCTGCTATTTCTACAACTTTTTCATTCACTCGTCTCGTCTGGTGGGCGGTGGCTGAGACAGTTGTAGAAAAACATTGACAATAATATTATAAATCAATCTGTAGTAGTATAGTAGCGATATATCTGTGTGTATGAAATTGAACAGCATCAAGTGTAATGAAAGAAAGTAAATATACACGTTTTTTTCTTGTATAATGTATATTCTTCGGTAGCAGATGACAGTCTAATTACCCTCCCACATAGCCAGTGCCGGACTGGCTAGGATTTGGGCCGTCGGCTATACTCGCTCGAGGGCGTGGTTGTGGTGGGGGGCAAGTTTTTTCAACAATTTTCAAGAGCGGGGGGGGGCGAGAAAGAGTTGTTGCAATTTTTCTCAAATACGTTGAAATTTTTCCAATTAAACAGTTCATTTATCATTATTGTATTAATTGATTTTTGTGTAATATTTACGTAGACTTTGGCAGTAGAGAAAAATACCACAAACCACAATGGGCTACCAGCAGCATAGGCCTAATTGCACTCACTTTTACTATTGTTATAATTGTGCTATATATTCATTTTGTCAACTATTACAGAATGTACCTAGTTCTATAACAGAGGTGATCTACCTCTTCTCATTTAGGACGTCAATATTTGAAGGGCACGCAAAATACTGAGGGGTTTGGGGATATGGAATACTCTCCGGAAGCGGAATGTTATCCTTTACTGAAAACTTCGAAGTTATAATGTGCAAGTGATTCTCTTTATTAATCAAACCATTATCGTATTGATGTTGATAATGGCATGAAAAGTATTTAACAGTAGAATATTCTATGCTTTCTGAACTGAATTGCTGAACAAATGCCTACCCAGCCTTTATGGGTAACTTATATACCCTATGGGTATTTTTTATATTTTTATACTTCTAAAAAATCAGATACGATTTTTTAGAGGAGGGAGTAAGGAGAGTTATGAATTTGTGAGGGTAGTTAACCTGAGAATACCTCCTTTGGGAGATTGGCTGTCGTTAGTAAAGACAGTCAGTCGTTTCCCGTTTCTGGAGGAATATCAATTGTTGCATTAATTGTTACACTCTAACTGATTAACTGCATGTTATTCAGAGGTGTTCTGCATATTCACTTGGTTGTGAAGACTGGCTTATGGTTAAGAGGATCGACGTGCTAACCACACCTTACATCCTGGTTGATGATTATTCGCCTGCTGTATTGCCTGTCCGGGCTTGTAGGGCATTCTGGCGGGGTGGGGGTGGATTCGGCTCGGTCGGTGTTGGTTCGGGGGCTGTGGGTTCTTTTGAGAATTTATGGCTTTTGGGCCGGTATTGGCCGGGCTGGAGTCGTTTTCCTGTTTTGCCGGGAGTGTCTTCTTCGCTTGGATGGACTGTATAGTTTGGTGAATATGAAACTGGCAACCAGCTGGTAGGCCTAGGCCCTTCATAGGACTGTTGCGCCATTGACAAACAAAAAATCTGACATGCAGCATGAAGTTTATTTTGTAAAATTTATTATGTACAGTAATTGTATGCTCCCCATGGATTCTAAATTTAATTTCACCTATTCCAATGAATTATACCTTCTTAGATTGTGTAGACCTACTTCTTTACTCTACTTTCTACTCGTATATATCTTCCCACAATCCAAGGGTACGGGATCGTTCTAACATCTATCTTATTTTTTTCAGATAATCCGATTTTCCTTTGAAAATACTATCTTGATGGAAGTAGAGGAAGCATTGAAATGACTGGAATGGAGTTTCAGAAACAGGTATGCTATGCAATACTCCAACTCCATCAATATGAATAATAATAGTCTACAACATAAATATAACTATTATAGCCTGGGTCGCACAAAGGTGCAAATCTATTGAACCCTGTCAAATATAAGAGGAATCGTCTCTCCTCTCTCCCATTGACTTGCACTCAAGTGCAATGAGTGAGGTAGGGGATTATGAATAATATTATGATTAATAATAATAATCATATTCATCATTGTGTATTTTTTCTCTCAACACAAACATTGGAACAACAAACATGAAAATGTATTGTATTCTATTAGGCTAATACAAAATAGTTTTTTAGGTGATACATTCATATGAATGATAAATGTATACTTTTTAGAAACCTATAAAGTATAAAGATAAATTAACTGTAATGCTTTTATATTTTTGCTATTTTTCAATCGATTTGCAGACGTCACGGAGTGCAAGAGTTTTTAAAAATAATATAACTTGTTAAATACTTTGATTAGAAAACTTTTTTACTTTGTTAGAAAGTTGACTACAACTCACTGGATATAATCTAGTCAAACTATTCCTGTTTGTAAAAAAAATCTAATCTCCTTATTTTACTATAGGCTACCTAAGTCCGGTTATTCCAAGCACACTCAAACTTGAGGGACCCTCAAGTTTACATTTTCTATACTTAGCATAGAAAATGTCAGCTGTTCTATTTGAGGGTCCCCCAAGTTTGAGTGTGTTTGGAAAACCCTGGCACTAGCCTCCTAAAAATTTTAACAAACTATATAGTGACAAAGTATTTCAATTTTTTGTTACAGGAATGATTGAAATTGAAGCAACAATGAACCACAATGAGAAAAGTGTGGGGAAGAAAATTCTTACAAAAAACTGTTTTAAAAAAGAACTTGTATCCTAATTGATGAGTGACAATAAATTAGTAATTGATTGTGATATTACTTTTCTTAATAACCAAGATATTTCCTCCTCAGGACTTTCAGACTATGAAAAGATAAGGCCGGTGTAAGACTACACATATTATAATTATAAGGCCGTTTCCCGCACGGTGAACACTTTGTACATACTACACCGGTATTAGGCTATACAAGAGTACAATACGTACCTATTCATATCATAGGCTAATATTTCATGTCATAATATTATGTTCTAGATCATAATAGAATGTTGGAATTGTTTATATCAAAATACAATTTTGTATTCTCATCTCATTCCATATATGACCTAAAACTGTTAGGTCCAAGCAAAGAAGACCCTCTGGCAAGGTGAGGAAATGACTCCAGCTCGGTCAATATTGGTTCAAAAATTATTAGTTTGGTCTCAAATTGTAGATCAGAATGTTTCCTACTTTTGAGATCAGATAAATAATTTTTGAACCATTATGGACCGAGCTGGAGTCATTTTCTCATCTTGCCAGAGGGTCTTCTTTGCTTGAACAGACTATACACCAATCTGCAATCTGAACTGCTGTTATCCAATTACACTTGGATCACTGGCCAAGATATTTGTTTCTTCACGGCGTGCATGGGCTAAGTAGGTACACAATATATTTTCTAGAAATTTCAGTCAATATAAAATTAAAAGTTATGTCTACATATACCTATATAGGCCTAATATTCATAATAATAATAATATTTATACTAAGCTCTAGTACTGTAGTTCAGTCACTAGAGTACTGTAGCTGGAATCATTTTCCCATATCCTGCCAGAATGTCTTCTTTGCTTGGACAGACTATATCACTGTCTGCACATATGCTGTAAATTGAATTTATAAACCAGCTCCACTCACAAAAGAGTCTAAAACAGTGGCGCCGACTTCACCAAAATATTGGGGGGGCAAAGTCCACCATTTAGATGGGGGGGGGGGGGGTTGGTGTTTGTGAAAAATACGCAAGAATACACAAGCAGTAAGACTGCATCTTTGCATGTGATTTTGTGCTTAATTCTGTAGTATAAAGATAATCTCATCCATTCAACTATTTTGAATTCCCTATATCACCCTATCATTGATTATTCAAATTGGCAATTATAATCGTGATTCTAGGTAGTGAATAAATCAAGTTTCTCCTTCAATTTTGAACACGAAAAAAATATTTATAAATAAAAAATTAATACTGTAACAGTTAAGTTACTGAATTTCCTCCAATGTGTAGGTTGAAGGCACATTTGCATCTAACTTACACATAATATTATCTAGTTCACTTTTATCAGAAACTCAGTTTTCAATTAGAATTTTTACCATTTTCACTTTAACGTTAATAAACGGCTACAAAAAAATCGCACGAAAGCCACGAAACACGAATAGATTATAAATGTGCCATTGTGCTACCGACCACTTTCGTCACTATTTAACTGAAAACTGAAGTAATTCTGGCTATGAATGTTAGTTCCATTATTATGTGATTTGTTTTGTTTATCTAGATTTTGTATTTGATATGTATTTATATAGACTATGCATTAGATTCATTTCCAAAGAAAGAAGAGTGGGAGAACTCTCATGCTATGAGAGTTTATTAAACTATAACTATATAACTAAATAAAAAATCAGGAATGAATTAAAGAATTTCTTGCAATAACAATCCGGCTATAACAATCTAAGCCCAGACGTCTAGCTGGGTAATGCAAATAATGCTGTAGGGTGTAGGCCTATATCATTTCACACTATAATAGTCCAGCTTCCAGATGTGAATACTGTATAATAAAAATAGCTAGACAGGTCCATTGTTTAAAATTGGTTTCAGTTGGGCATTTTGGAATTGATGGTGGCAAAAATATTCTTTCAATAGGCCTACTTATTGATAATTGATACTAAAAAAATTTATGGAATTTTTTCTAGTAACCTATGAACATTGGAGGGGGAGCAAAATACACGCATTGCCCCCCCTAAGTGATTATTGAGGGGGCAGAAAGTGCCTTGCCCCCCCAAAGTCGGCGCCACTGGTCTAAAAGCTTTCTTATTTTAAGAATTACAGTAACTTATCCATCTGAACAGCAGGAGATGCTGGCTCGAAATAAGCACTAAAATTTAGGGCGGGCCTATTTGGATCACTGGTCAAAATATTTTATTCGTACAGTACAGACTAGCCATCAACTCATACAAAAGTGTCTATCTTATCTGCTTGAATGATATTCTACCAGTTCTGTATGTAGTAGACTACCGGTACCTGTATATATCTTACTTGCGAAATGATATTTAAACTCACCATTGATGCGTTATGAAGAAGTTGAATGTTTAAAATACACCCCAAGTTATGGGGCCTCCTTTCAAGGTAAATGCCTTGACTTTTTTGTAAACGTGAACGTTCATTGAACATAAATATTCATTTTTCTGGTACCTAACACACAGATATAATAATTCCATTTAACAACTCAAGACATTATTAAATTATTAACTTTTATAGGAAAAATAATAAGCTGTGTTAGGCACATCTATTATTATATAGTCAACATTAGAGGCCTGAATGGTATTGACCTGATGTAGTCAACTTATGAATAGGCTATTTGCTATGTTTTGTTAAAGCCAACATAAAGTATTGGCTTGGACAAGTTGGAAGCTGCATGGTTTTTTCCTTTTCATTTGAATGATTAATTAATAATTGAAATCATTATGTCGATAAATCCCTCCAGCCTTCAGCGGGCTTTGAAAGTAATCTGCTGTAGGCTATTGTATTTTAGCACAATATATAGTTAATTTCAAAATTGCGCGCCAAAAGCTGTTAACCAAGAATTGGAAAAGGCGTTCGGTGGGAGCGAGTTCGGTGCACCAGTCACGTGGCTTCTGGTTACTAACCAGAGGTCACGTGCCTGGTGCACCGGTTTTCTCCTGTGAACTCACTCCTGTTTTGTTGTTTGATGATGCTAGTCATCAGCTGAGCTGATGTGATGTCTGATCTGATGTCTCTTCGTCTGCCGATCACGGGATCAGGGATCACTAAGTTCAAAGTTCAAACATGTAACATCTTTCATACTCATTAGTCATTGTGTGAGTTTTGGGAACCGGTGCATTGTCTCACTGATCCACTGATCCATTGTCTCGCGTCCAATGGGAGCATTTTGACAGTAAATGTTCCAATGGATCAGTGATCGGCAGACGACAAATGTCGTCTGTTCTGCCTCATATCTCGAGGCCGATCCACTGATCAGTGATCACTGATCACTTGGATCAAAGAGCTCTCATTGGTCGAGATCTGCGCATGCGCCGGATGAGTGTTCCGAGCGTCTGCTCATCATAGCATTGATATTCAAAATCAAAACAAGGAAAAACTAGGCCCAACAAGTTGTCTTCAAAATTGGAGTTGGTGTATGAATATAAGAATATTCTTTACAAAATGAAAATTTTTGAAACAGAAGATGTACACATTTCTCTTCAAGGTAGGTGTAATTTATTTTAATTTATTATTTGTGTAAATATTTTAGTAAATTATGTATTTATTTCTTGCAACCAAAATGAAGAAAAGGATGTGTAGCACATCAACAATGCAGCCCTTGAAAATTATTTTAGCAGTCATTTATAATAGCCTACAATAGGTTTTCTTCGTATACGCATTCAGTGCGGCATACTCTTTGTAAACTTATTAACTTATGTGCATTAGTTCATTTCCTACACAATTTAAAATTCGCGCCAAAGTTGTGAACCGAAAAAATTCAAAACTGCGTCCAATGGGAACATGGTACATTGCACCAGTCACATGACCTTGGTCGATTGTGACATGTCACAATGGATCTGTTCCAGATCCATTGATCCATGCTCCCAGAACGAACCCATTACTCATTCAGATACATCACCCGATCAGGCGATCACCCATGCGACAGAAGTTATTATTAAGCTGCTTGTGATTAATTTCGATGGTTCATTTTAAATTCGAAGATAATTATTTACAATGCAGTTGATATGATCTGCAATTCGCATCTTCCTATTATATTTCTTCACTAGTAAGTAATAAAAACTTATTGTAAAAATACTGACACCTGTAAGATGTTTCAGAAGTTGTAGGTTAGGGTTTTTGTGGTTAAAATTAGTAGTCAGTAGGCCTATTCGTCTATTCTTCTCTTCTTCTCTGTCGGCTATTGTTATGGTATCTGACCATAATTTTTTCGAAAATTAAAGTTTGAGCTTGGGGCTATTTAGTCACATTAAAAATGGGCTTAAGTTCGGCTTAAAAGCCATAAGCTCGAAACATGTCTGTGAAAAATGATACCTTTTAAGTTTAAAAAAGGGGTACGGTAAGTTATTTGATTTTTCATTTTATTTAGGGATCAATAATAAGGCTTTTAGTTTCTGGAATAATTTATGATCAAGTTATCATTGTAATCTAGTTATGATTTCAAATTACCATCCAAAACCAAACCCCAAGATGCCCTTCCTTTCAAACTTCAAACGCATCAATATCAATGCCTGTTTCTCAGTCTGAAATGGGTGCTTATTCAGGAATACAGAAGGTTCCGTTGCATTCACATGTTATCAACATTGAGAAGGCTTCTATAGTTCTATTAATAACTAAGAAAACATCTCCACATAATATTGGACTTGAAAATGAAAGTAAGATATGATGTAACTAAGCCTATAGGCTTTGGGCCGCTTTGCAATCAGTCTGAAGAGACTGCCAAGCATACGGTATCATACTTAACTGGATTGCAAAACCAACTGGGTGATGAATGGGACACGCTAGTATAGGATATCCTGGGTCTATGAATATTTTAAAGGGCACATGTAAGTTATTGGTTACAGAAGTTGGGACACAATAATCTTGGGTTGACGTGTGAGAATGAGAATACGTCCCTTCAGTAACAACATTTATTTATTTTTGTCGTGTAACTACAGTAGGTCTATTGTTTTGTGTGAGTTTTGGAGAATTTAGAATTTTAATACGATCAAGTAGGCCTAACTTATATATTTATCCCTATCATTTGATCTATGAAGCTTCAATTGAATCTGAGAAAAAATATACTAGCCTAGCCTACAATAACTTATAAGAATATTAGCCTATATACTAGCCTATACTAACTGAAGCAATAAGAATATTAAAAAACAGCTTATTGAAACACCATAAAAAATTATTTAATATCCGAAACTTCTTGGCTACTTTCTTCTAAAAAAAATATATAAAACCACCACTCATTTAATACGTTGGCCTAGGCTAGTAGGGTATGTTTGAGCCTGTGCTGTTTTTGTACTTTTCCTTAAAGACAACGGCCATAAATAACTAACCATAAGTTAATGTATCTTACATATAGGCCTAATAACTTAGCTGATGTTTGTATATAGCAGGCCCATTATGTAAGATAATATTGAGTTATTTAAGATATACTTGATTGGTTAAGGCTGCATAGTTGCATTATTATATCTGAAGGGGCGAATTCTAAGATTCTCACACGTCAACCGAAGATTACTTGATACTTGAAGTTCTCCCACTGGAAGCGCGTACGCGCCGTCGTCGTCAGAATTTCATCATCTTCATAGTTGCAGGTGCGGTGAGATTCTTTCCTCAAAATACTCCTGTATGTTATAATATGGTCTTTTTGTGAGGAAGATTTTTAGTTCATTTTTAAATTTGCTGTAGTTTTTCCATATCTTCAATTCATTTGGCAAACAGTTGTAGATTTTTGAGCAGATGTAATGAGGTCCTTGTTGTGCCAGTCTGGATTGTACTGCTGATACATGAGTGTCATTCCTCCGTCTGGTATTATAGTGGTGATATTGCTGATTTCTCAAAAATACATTCGGCTTCCGCCTAACCATCAAACACGCCTCCAAAACAAACAGTGCAGGTAGGGTAAGAATGCCAGCCTCCACAAACAAGGGTCTGCAGTGGGCAAGGTACGGTTGCTTGAAGATAGTTCTTATGATCCTCTTGTGTAGTAGCAAGATTCTTTCCATATGCGGACTGTTTCCCCAGAATAGTACGCCGTAATTTATTATGCTTTGGAAACAGCCGTAGTACACATTCATAAGCACTTCTCTATCAAGGAGCATTTGGAGACGTCGCATCATATAGCAGACAGCCGTCAGTCTTGTTGACAAGTTCTCAATATGCAGTCGCCAGTCTAGGTTATCTGATATGGATATGCCCAAGTATTTCGTACTCTCCACCACACTCACACTTAGTGTAGATCCCTCGATCTAGATCTAGTCTAGATCCCTCCAATCTGAGGAGAGGAGAACTCTCACACTTTTTTCTATTATAAAATTGCAGTATTTTTGTTTTTCCTTTGTTAAGTAATAATTTATTTGCATGGCACCATTTGTTCACTTCATTTAAGCCAGATTGTGCTTTAACTTGGAGGCTGTGTTTATTTTGGTCCTGTATTAAGTGGCTGATATCATCCGCAAAAAGCCATATATTTCCTGTCTTGACGTTAACTGGTAAATCATTTACATATAGCAGAAACAATACTGGTCCCAAGTTCGACCCCTGCGGAACCCCGGTATTTATTGGTGTCGAAATAGTGGATTTATAGGTTCGAGTCATACCATCATGTCCTGAATGTCTTATACTGACTATTTGTTTTCTATTTTCAAGGTAAGAGGCTATCCATTTCAGAGGTTTTCCTTTTATTCCCATTTTTGGCAATTTATTTAAAAGGTTTACATGAGATAGAAGATCAAACGCCTTTGTCATGTCGTAAAAGATACATATCTGTTCACCCACTTCATCGAGATTGTCATATATTCGTATTAACAAGTCAAATATGGCATCATTCGTATTTTTGTTTTTTTGAAACCCATATTGTCTGTCATGTATTAATTTCCTTTTTTCCAGGTATGGAATAAGTCGCTTTAAGAAGGCAATTTCGAAGATCTTTGAATAAACACTCTGTATTGACACTGGTCTGAAATTCTCAACCTTACTTTTATCACCAGTCTTATATATTGGTACCACTTTGGATGTCTTGATAGCATTTGGGAACACGCCCTGCTCAAATGATTTATTTACAATACATGTCAATGGCTCCACTATAGTTTCCAAGCAGACACTCAACAAATTACATGGAACCTCATCCACCCCAGCACTAGTTTTTGAACCTATTTGATTAATTATATTTCTTATCTCATCACCAGTCACCGGCCACAAACCAAAGTCATCCTCCTCATGCATCTCATCGTCAGTCACACTCAATTCCTTTGCACCACTGCAAGTCAATTTTTTAATCTCAGTCACAAAAAAATCATTAAACATATTAGCTACAATTGTCGGATTTGTAATGAGTTCGTCATTTCTTTTCAATTCTATATTACAAGTGTTTACATTTTCATCACATGTTAAGTTTCTTATGATGGACCAGGAAACCTTGCTCACATTTTTAGCGCTATCAATCTTGACTTTATAGAATTTTCTTTTTGTTTCATTTAGTAGATTAGAGTATTGTTGTTTTGCGTTTCTATAATTCTCTTTAGAGCTCAATGTATTGTCATACCTAGCATACCAGTACATATCCTTCAATTGCTCTTGTGATTCAAGAATTTCCTGTTTAATCCATTTAACATGTGAATTGTCATTATCTTTAAATATTAATTTTGGGAAGCAGTTATCAAAAATTGATAGAAAAGTTGAGTAAAAATTATTAAAACTCTCCTCAACATTTTCATGGAAACCAACATTCAAGTTTTGAACTGACAATAAGTGCTTGAATAGATCCTGATGTGGTTTTGTAAATCTCCTCTTTTCAGTTTTTTTCATTACTCGGTATGTCGCTATATTAAGATTTAGAACAATAATATCATGATCAGAAAGAAGTGGCGGCAATATCTCAATTTTGTAAAGCTGGTTCGGAATATCTGTAATGAAATAATCAAGCTGGCTGTGACGATCAGTTGTATCTATTCTTGTATGATGTTTAAAAGCAATTTGAAGATTTCGCGACATTATCAGATCATTGAAAATTTCCTTGCTAAAATCATCCGCTAAATTATCAATGTTTAAGTCACCGCATATCACAATTTGAAGATCACAATAATCATTTTTTATCATGTCAATGGTCACTTCTAACAATTCCATGAAACGATTCAAGTTTGTCTGATAAGGAGGCCTATATATATTTAATAATATGAATTTGTACTTACTGCACTTCACCAAAACTCCGCAGCATTCAAATACTTCCTCAGTAGAGATCTCATTCAGTTTTGTTATTGGACTCAATTTAGTAATGCTGGAATCAGAGTTTAGTATTGCTACACCACCTCCGACTTTTGTTGTTCTGTGAAATTCAGCAGTCACACTATAATTTTGAATTTTAAATTTCTTAATCTTTGAATCATTTAGCCAGGTCTCCCCTATACAGACTACGTCATATTTCCGATTGTGCAATATTGATTCAATCATTTCTATCTTGTAAAATATGGATCGCGCATTCAGAAACATAATTGTCATATTAGAAGATATTTTTTGAGTATTTATGTTCTTATTTGTTTTACTTTTTGCATATTCAGCTTGGTTTCCATTACATCTCCCTGATTGAGGCTACTCCTCATGAGGTGATTATTGTATGTCCCAAGTAGCTTATGTTAAATACCCGTGTCTTCTACAAGCTTTAGGAGTTTTGTCCTTAACTAACGTCCCATTAGTTACCTGGTTGTTCCATTAGTTCCCATTATCTCTTGGTTGCTTTGCTGTCTCTTCAGAATGATTGCAAAGCCTACACATCTGACTTACATCTCGAATTCCAATTGTGACTTTGTGAGATGTTTCCTAAGTGATCCATAAAAACCTTATCAATGTTGACAGGCTCTATTATAATGCAACTGAACTTTTTGTGTTTCTGTAGCTCCCATTTCAGATTCAGAGCCGCCGCCCTGATGGGGACGATCCTGATGAGTTTGAGGGCAAGGCAACTTCTGGAGTCGCCTTGGTGTTTGGTTTTGACTGTGGTAACTCATGAGGTTCCACGACCCCTTTAAGTCGCCTCTTACAATCAAGCAGGGGATGATGTGAGTGTATTCTCATCTTTATCTACCCCTCAACCCACAGGGGTAATTAAGTAGTAAAGAGTTATAGGAATCATATAAGTGCACTTGATATATATGACCTACTGATCATCATTGTCCTTCTCATCTTGACATCTGTTATAATTCTATAAAGCTACAGCCGCGGATAGCATGGAGGATGGATGGTCTGGATCAGTATTTAGTATTATTTTAGTCTATAATATGGTTACAGGAACCACAAAGACACGTCAAAAGTAAGAATACTTACCGCTTGTCAAGACAAGTAAGAAAATAAAACAGATAAGCTATTTAAAGCTAGTCACAGCAAAAAAAACATTATATATTATCAATATATATTAAATATATATATTTAAATATTAAAGATATGTGTCAATATATATTAAAAATATGAACTCACCAGAGCGCTGTCCAACATAAAGAACGCACTAAGGGCATACAAAGGGTTCTCCACCAGCAGTCTCTTCAATGCCCCTTGGAAATGCCTGGCCGGTAGGTCTCTTCCCGCTAATGGGAGCTTATTATAAAGCTTCACAGATGAGTGGGCAAGGCCAGTTCTAGTCCTGCTCAGCCTCTGAAAAGGCACATCCATTCTTTGGCTACCCCTTGTGCTCATGGAAACTCTGATGGCAAGCTCACCAACACTTGCATGGGTCCTGCAAAGGGCACAATAAATATAGAGAGCAAATATAGTAAAAATCCTCTCTCTTACAAAGAGAGGTCGGCAATGTGAAAGTCGATCCACTCCACAGAGGACCCGCAAGGCTTTTTCTGCATGCGCAGCACTCGAGCAACATCCACAGCTCCACCCCAGAGAACAAGACCATGCAAGAGGATGCTCTGAAAAAAAGCAAAATAGCATACCTTAAGGTAGTGTGATGGTACACTACCTCTCAATCCTCTCAGCAAGAAAACCACCCCGCTCAACCTACCAGAAACAGCATCAATGTGACCACTCCATGACAGCCTCCTATCCAGAACCAGCCCAAGCAGCTTCACTGGAGCAGATTCATATTCAACCCCATTTCTGAGGCTGAACATAATTTCCTGTGTCTTGTCCTCATTGAGGAGGAAGAGGTTTTCAGAGAGCCAGTTAGCTGCAAATACCCTGGTCTCATGCATAGCCGCTCTCAACTCCTCAGTATTGCAGCCACTGTCAAAAAAAGTTGTGTCATCTGCGTAGCATACCGTTGTTCTGCCACCCACACAGGCAACATCATTCACTGCAATCAGAAATAAAAGAGGCCCCAAGATCGACCCCTGTGGTACTCTACAGTCAAGGCAGTCTCTGATCTGCGAGAGCATGCCGTTGGCCAGCACAGCCTGTCTGCGGCCCCCCAGGTAGGCCTGGGTAAGCTTAAGAGGCGTCTCATTCACACTATAGTGCTTGAGCTTCTTGAGGAGAAGCAGGTGGTCAAGCGTATCAAACACCTTGCTGAGATCACACAAGGTGAGCCCAGCAATTCTACGTACCTCAAAGCAGTCATATACTCTGCGGATCAAAAAGTCAACCACATCAACAGTTGATCTTGAAATGGCCGCCATCTTGAAAATTCTCCTATATGTACAACATAACCTCAAAAGGCAGTTTGATGTCATACCATTCGTATGATGTATTCAGTATTACTATGGATGTTGTATATTTTAAGTAGGCTATGAGTAAACCATCAATTCCCATCCACCGCCGGTACGGCCGCAGCTTAAGATACCCGAATGTACAGCTTGAAGACCGTGGGCAGTCACAGAAATCTAAAGAAGCCTTGAAAATGGGCGTTAAAGTCACTAAAAAGCCATAATTTGACCTCAACAACTGCATTATTTTGAAGTTTGAGGATTTCCTGGGAATGACCGCAGATTCCATACCACTCATATGGCTGCAAAATACCACGTTGTGCATCATTACTAGACACTTGCTTTTCATGCAGCTTCTCAGCTTTCTAAACCAATAAATCACTGTAAGCATATGGAATTTTTGCTTACCTGGTCAATATGTGGCTCCTTACTTGAGGTGGCATCAATTCCAAAACAGAGCAGAGTGACTTTTCCTTGTTTTGAATGGTGACCTCTAAGATTGCATAGCAAATCCTGTGGCTTAGTCTCATTCCTCTTGAGTTCTTTCATGGCAAACCACTCTTTTGCCTCAGGAAAAGGACCCGCAGACGACATTTGACCTGGGGTCCACTACCTTTGCCCATCATAGTTTTGTCTTCAGCAAATAGCAGATTAGAATCTTGTAAATGAAGATAATTTCATAATACTGTATATCATTTCAAATCCCCATTCTATAATTTTCACTCAAGGAACTGAAATTTCTTTACAAGTAAAGAACAGAAAATGGAATAAAATCTTTGTTTCATACCCTAACCATGAAAACTAATGCGGAAAAATCTTGCATTCTCATATAATTTTTCATATTAATCTTGCCTGTTATTAATTTTTTCAACTTCAACAGGCTGCATCCAACAACGACATTGATATTGATGACTTGACTCAATCAGTATGATTGAAGTGAACAAAACCCCATTTATAAAGGAAAAACTGCCTATTCATATGGAGTCATGCCCCGTGGTACAGCGGGTGAGTTCCTAAAACATTTTTCTAGTATAACGATTTATTGAAAAAATCAGTTTGAAGTGAAGTTGGCTTCTTAATCAAGTCAACAGATTTTTAGTAGAAAGTTTTTGAAAACTATTTCATTCGCTGTTCAATTTTGCCAGCTTTAAGTAAGAAAATAAAGCAGTAATAATCTATATATAATGAAATATGTCTTATAGTATATAATATTGATTTACCATCTTAAATAATATAATTCAACCAAGAACAGCTTCGTTTACTTTAGCCTATATTGTGTTATTGTGTAGGTCATTGCTCGAGCTTGAAAACTGTATTGAAATCACCATGCATGCAGGATTCGCCGCAAAGCTTCAACAGCAAAATTTTCAAATCTGCATAAGCTTAGTTACTTGAAGAGTTGCTTCTCAGTTTACTTGAATTTCTTCTCAGTTTTAATATTACAGCTACAATAGTTTTCTTTTAGTAATAAATGTTGAATTTTTAAATAATATTCATTCTTTGATTTTATAGCTCGTTGATCATTAATTTTGTTTAATAAGTTATTCTCTTGTTCATTCAAATAGGTGAAATCTGAAAACTTTGATGGGGATGAGGAGGTCAGTGCTGATATCAATAAAGATGAAATAGACATCGATGAAACACCAATCAAGTTTTTGGAGAATGAGTTTTGTTGTAGCATTGTACCAGGTTCAATAAAGCAAGAGGTGAGTTATGTTCTGTCTTATTTTTTACTTCCCAAACAGAATATTTCTAAACTGTCTAAAAACATTTCTTACTAGAATCTTTTCCGTGCTGATATAGCAAGCTGATACAGAACTCTTATTTATGGAATAAAAAAATATGCCTTAAATAAAATAACTTGCCTTGGTCACCCATCCGAAAGCAGACCATAGTGATTGTGACTTAACATAACAAACGCATAGCATCTGCCTTCACTGAGCAATCAGACACACTGCACTGGAATTAAAAGTAGCTTAAATCCTTTTCTCGTAAATTTGCTGTTTCAAAATAAATTAATTAAAGAAAAAATTCTGAATTGTGATTGTCTAGTCCAGTTCAAACACTCAAATTTATTGAAACGGTTATAAGATATTATTATTTTGCAAAATGTATATGGACATATCACTTTCCAATCTCATTTCGAACCAGACTACTAATTAGATTGATTATTTCACTAATTTCGAAGTAATGAGTTTTAAAATATGATCACATTATTACGTCTTTCGTTATTTTTTTCATTAGGTGACGACTGAAGAGTTCGGTAAAAATGAGGAAGAAAACAATTATACTGATATTTCAATTAACATCAAAGATGATATAGATGTCGATGAAAAGCCTATTCAGTTGAAAAATGAAGTTAGCTGTGATATGGCTGCTAATTCAGTGACGGTAACTGAGGAGGTGAGTCATGCCATTCAATCAAGCTTTCCATACTAATTAATTTGACTTTTCCGCTTTGCTATGAAACCTGGAATGTAAATGAACTATTGTCATTACAATTCAATGTGGTTTAAGCATGAAGCCAGGCTCTGTGATACCTGTAGATGTCACTGATTCTTCGGAACAAAGTATCATGGTGATGATAAAAGCCTCGTTTTAAAGCTGCGTGAAGATTATTCAATTCACTTTCAAGATGGTACATTCAAGAAGATATAAAATAATGATGATAGAATGTGACACTCGTATCAAATTTCACAATAATTGATTTGAAAAATCTTGTATCATTATTGATACGAGACTTATCAATGATGTTACAAGAGCTGTTAATGCCTATCCCTTGTCCAATGACTTATAGAAATTTATCTACAAAAGCTAGTCTCGTACAGAAATACCACTTGGTAATTGGAAACTGATCTCGAACAAGTGGATTTTCTCCACTTGAATGGATACTCATGTTTAATTTCAAACTCTCCTCATCCCTCTTCTATCTGTCACCACAAACTCTCTGTTATTTCAATACAGACTGTGAACTTGCCTTACACACTGGACAAGTGTTTGGGACAGTCATCCATTTCTTACCATACCTCAACCTTCTCTATTGAGAAAATTATCTGAAAATGACTGTCTTGCTCTCACTGCATTGTATATTATATGGTATGGAATGTCAATATTTTGAGCTGTAGCCTAATCTCTTTCATTGCAGGTAGGTTGTGGAGATATTCCTTTAAATGCTGTTGATATAAAACATGACATAGATGAATGTTCAGTTTCATCTTTTGGAGAAGAACTCTTTCAAGGGTTTGCTATGGATCTACTTCCAATAAAGGTTGGTGCTATCTAATTTTGTTGATACATGCCCTCCTCAATGGTTTAGGTCATACTGAATCGCCGAATCCTGAATCCATTGATAATTAGATTTAGCTGACTTTGTAACAATCTGATTATGATGTTAATGTTATGATTCTCATCTATTTTGATTCAACTAAAGTGGGATTGGTCAAGGTTTCCTTAAACCATGGAAGCATGACAAATTTGTTATAGTTTTATTCCTCAACCGGGTATTCACTTCCAAAACCATTGCTCCATTTCATATCCAAACTTCTATATACTAGATTATTGGTTAAGTGGTAGGAAGGGCTTCCCAATAAAGAATAATTTCATTTCATTATCGACATAATGTGTACTTATCAAATTACGTAAATTATATTGGAAAATATACGGACTAATACATGGACTAGTAATGTACTAATATGAACTTCCATTGATAATATACGTTAGTGAATACATATCTGCATCTTTTAAACAAGCTGAATTATTATTAGTTGCATAATTGAATAAAATGGATATTATTCTGATTTTATTACAGCTTGAATGTGGAAATGATGATAATGTCTATGCAAATTTCAATGCTGAGGATATGAAATCTGATATCGACATAGATGAAACTCCAATATCTCTAATCAAGAAAGAATTTCTTGATGGGTTCTCTGTACATTCATTTTCATTAAAAGTAAGTCTTTCTTTATTTAATTGGTTCCTTTATTTTTCCTTGGATAATAATATGTTGATCCCATTCAAGCCCAAAAATGAATCTGACACAGTAGTTTTGTGCTCTTTGCAGCCTCATAAAGTGCCACAGTTATAAATGACCATGTCGCCGTGATGAAAATGAGGGAAGTCTTCACTAGCATTTCTCATCGAAAGGGTTACTGGGCCAACTCTCACCAGCGGTGACCCTATTGCAGGTTTCTGTCCAGCCCAAGTTCCTAATGAAAGTTATTACCAATTTAGTAACATTGCCACAGTATTCCAGTCTATTCGATAGTTTTTACACTTGAATCAGCCAGTTTTTTCGAATAATGGTACGAGCTGAGTCATCAGTTGAGTTTTTCATGTCAAATGTCAAGTTTTTTATAATGTCCATTTGTCAAGGATCAATTGACTTGAATTTGTCTTTTCCTTATATTATTTCATAAGCTACCTAATATATACTATCTCTGTCTCCAAATGTAGTTTTCGTTTGTTTTTTGATGAGTTGTGATAATTTTGTAGCATCTTTGATGAGATAATCGTTCTTTTTCCAGAAGGAATCAAAAGAACCTAGTTGTGGGAAGTCCCAATCCAGTAATGATTCCGAACTCAAACTATGTAAGTAAGAAGGTAACTTCATTCATTTGATTTCATGTATCAACAGTTGGTCATACCAAACTATTTTCCATGATATCAATTTGATTTCTATCTATCTCTTGAAACACCAAGTGCCGTTAATTATGGACAAAAATTCACGTTCTCTATGTTAATGGAAAGGAAATTCAATTCTCCAGGAGATGTAATTTTTTTCAATTATAAGATGATTCCAATGCTTTATACTTCATTAATAATACTCCAATAATTGAAATATCTTATAATATAAAAGTCAAAAATTCATCCATGGAGAATTTAATTCTCGTCTCGATTTTTTAATAAATCAGTGGTTTGACCACGTCTTGTCTTTTCATTCAATATGGATAACTACCACAATATCTGATATTGAATATCACCTTCACAACTACTCAAAAGTGAAAAAAATTCAATTCTCTTCCCAATGTTTATGAATATAGTTATATAGTTATTAGTTATGAATATAGTTTATGTGTTATGAATATATAAATTAAGGGACGTGAATATCTGTCCATAAATAATCGCGCTGAAGGCGGGCTTATACAATGGCGAGATAAATTATCTTTTGACAATTGTTTTCTGAAACCTACAGCTGATGTGAAGTATCTATTGAATCTTCCGATTTTAAAACATCTTCTAGCCATACTTGAATGAAAACTTGAATATTGACAACGTCAGCTGTTGGAGCGCGTAAGAAGCTGTCTTCTGACAATTGTCTCGCCAATTGGCATCGCATAAATCCGGAATTAGTGTCTCATGAAATTACATTGAGCTTATAGGGCATAATTCAATACGGCCGACTGTTACCGTTCACACTTAATTGTCAATATGCTGCAAAGTCTTGTAACTCTTTCCTAAATTTATTTTTCATTGTAATTATTCAGAATGACTGTCAATGAATCGGGGTTTCACTGATCTGATTCAATCGAAGGGTCCTTGCTCAATTTTAGTTGAGACCAAGATAAGATATCCTGAATAAATAAATTGTATTTCTATTAAAGTACCTACTATTTTTGTTTTATTACCATCAGATTCTGTGGCAATTGTCGAGTTTGAATGAACGGTATGCTACTCAAACAAATGTTTCGGTACTTCAATTATTTTAATGAGTCATTGAATACTGAGAATAGAATTTCTAGCCCTGAAGTAGCATCAAAGAGAGTCCTATTCTGTCATATTTCAAGAGATGATCCATTTACACTTGTACAGGGCTATTATAAAATAATTCATCGGTTTTTATATGGCTGTATTAAAATAGTAGTTCACATACAGTAATGAACTATGAATGATTAATCAGAAAATGTTCGACCTTTAGGCTAACCGCAAAGGTTAATGGTGGGGTTCTATCTGTGAGAAAGATAGATTACCAAAAGGTAATGAGATTACCTTTTGGTTGTATGTCATGTGATAAAAGGGGCTCGTATAAAACAATTGTGAAGGTAAGACTAAAACTCGGACAGTTTTTTCATTATTTTCATGTATAATTCATTGCTGTATGTATTCTACTTTTGTCTACAACCTTTTAAAATCCGATGAACCTTTGTAAAAACTTTTTACTCGTATTCAGTTACACTATTCTCCAATTTCTACACAGAAATTCTATTCTCAGCAAGTGTAGAAGAAATATGTATACTATCAAGTTAATGAACCTCTGGAAGGGTTCTATCGACGGTGAGAAATTGAGATTCTCTGACGGAAAATACTTTCATAAACTGAACTAAATCTAATTGTGGATAGTGGCATAGCTATCAAATAACTATTACTTTATTCCATCCATAACTATGACTTAACATGAATTTAAAATAACAGGTGGCTTCAAGCATCTTTTCAATGTGATTGAAACTGATATCCTTGAACAAAAATATTAATAAATTTTTAATTAGTAATTTAACTGTGAAATTTTAAATAATCTAACAATAGAGTTGTGATTCTAATTGTATATGCCTATGCATTCCAGTTGGCCGAGTAGCAGTTGTTAGATTGGAAAATGACGCCACATCCACCGTTCTCTCGGGCCCTGCAAGAAAGGACCTAAACCATGACGTGTCTTCATTTGAAACAGGTCAGTTGCCCATTTTAATTCGTTTTGAATACAACTGGAGCTGGTTCAACCACAACGTTTCAACACTGAACGTTGCAAAAACTTGATACTTTGCTCTTTCTCCTGACTTGGAAGGTCAGCCACCCAATGCTACGGTGTTGGAAAAACATGAAAAGACTTGCATATTTTTGAAATATCAAAGTCTGGGTGGCTCGTTGGAGGAGTGATAAAGCGCCGGTCTGATAACCAGGTCGACCCTGGTTCGAATCCCAAGCGGAGAACAATTTTTGACCACAGCACAATCACATAGATACGACCACCCCGTCTTTCGGAGGAGACGATAAGCCGTCGGTCCCGACTACCTAAAAAGTAGTCGTCATCTATCATCCATTTCATTACCCACGCACAAGCCTATGAGCTTATGTGGGCTTCACCCTCATAAACAAACAAACAAACAAACAATACAGTAGTACGCTTCAAATATTTGGTGAAATTTTAAAAGGAAATGTATTTCTTCAAAATTGATTATGATTCTAGGCATTTGTCTTCAATATCCGAATTACAAATTGATTAAACAAGAGAATTATAAAATTCTCTTATTTTCTCCATATTTGAAAGCCACGCCAATTCAAAGGAGGAGTTGAACATCTTCATCTCCCGCTACGAATGCATTCTTATGCTAAAGCCATCTCATCTCACTTGTTTTGAGTGAACATTTATTTAGTAAAGAATAATACAGTGTTTATGGGAATGAGAAACATGGAATTTCCCAAAACTTCTTAAATCCCCAGATTTAGGTAAATATAAATAATATATAAGTTTAGTACAAAAATTTCAGGTGATATCAATATTCCAGGTTCATTAAACAATTGAAACTATTGAGAATCAAAATGAAATGAAATCAAATTTAATTCTACATTAAATCATCTTCCTATTAAGCGATTTGTATTTTACTCGCAATTATTTGAATCCTATTCTCAATATTTTAAGAGCGGTAGTTTAATCAGGTATTTTAATTTTTTACAGTTACCAGTCCTAGTGAAGGTGACAACAGATCACTGTTAAAATCTTTGAGAAATCGCCACACCAGAAAATCAAATAATGCCAAGCAGCTCAAGCAAGGTTCAACTTGTCATCGTGATGAAACAAATAAAGCATCAAGAAGCAATAAAATTGTCAAATGTAAACTGTGTAGGCTCTCATGCAGCAACAAGACAGGTCTTAAAATTCATTATTCACGATGCCATAGAAACAAAAAGCAACTTTGTGGCAAAAAACCCAAGTGTGATGTGTGTAGTGTTAGGTTTCCTCATGAAGCAAATCTGATTAGGCATAGGAAGAGGTGTACTGTAGATAAGCCTTTCAGCTGTGATATTTGCAACCACAAGTTCACTCTGACTTGTCATAAAAGGATGCATTTTGAAAGTAAACCTCTCAGATGTGACAAATGCAATTACAAGTGCTCTGCACCTAGCAAGTTGAATGTACACAAAAGAATTCATAGTGGGGACAAACCTTACAAGTGTGACACTTGTGATTACAGAGCCACTAGGCGCCATCATTTGAAACAGCACATTAGAACTCATACCAATGAAAAGCCTTACTGTTGTGATCAGTGTGATCTCAAGTTTACTTCTTCAACCGGACTCAAATCTCATAAAACAATTAATCATACTGGTGAAAAAATTCTCAAATGCGATCTGTGTGATTATAAGGCCTCACATAAAGGCAATTTCATGAGTCATATAAGATCTCATACTGGTGAAAAACCATTCTGCTGTGATCAGTGTAGTCTCAAATTTGCTTATTCAAGTAGTCTGAAAAATCATAAATTAAGCCATACTGGTGTTAAGCCTTATAGATGCGATCAGTGTGATTACTGGTGCTCTGCACCTAGCAAAATGGATGAACACAGACGAATTCATAATGGAGACAGACCGTACAAGTGTGACACTTGTGATTACAGGGCCACTAGGCGTCACCATTTGAAACTGCACATTAGAACTCATACCAATGAAAAGCCTTACTGCTGTGATCAGTGTAATCTCAAGTTTGCTACTTCAACCGCACTTAAATCCCACAAAACAAATCATACTGGTGTAAAACATTATATTTGCGACCATTGTGGTTATAAGACCTATAATAAAAGCTATATGATACGTCATATTAGAACTCATACAGGCGAAAAACCTTACAGATGCAGTCAGTGTGATTACAGGAGCATTCGAAAATCTTCTTTGGTGAGTCATACAAGAACTCATCATACTGGTTAAAAACCTTATAGCTGTGATCTATGTAGTTACAAAGCATCTTATCTGAAAAGTCTGAGGCAGCATACGGAAGCTCATCATGAAAAATTTCAAAAGACTGTGTCTAGAAGGTGAAAACATATTGAAACTCTACACTCTGTAGCTGAGAGGGTTTAATAAAATGGATATAGAAACAGTGCTAATGCAACTTGATCCGGTAAGTCAATAGTCTTATGTGTAATCGCATGTGTACTTGCATGCATTTTATTCAATACTCATCAGCTACATTAGCTTATTAGCATTGTAATTTCTCACAGCAAGACATGTATTATGCTGTTGACTATAATGCAGTTTCTTCATTTGATTTTGTACAAGCTTAGCTGCTTCCATTGAAAAATTGACAAATTCATTTTGAAAATTTACGGTAGATACCGTACATAAAGGTACCGTACTTAGAATGTTATTGACAGTGATAACATTTCAATTCTCAATTTGAAAAAATATGAGGGTTTGTATTTTATTACAGATTGAGCTTTTTTTCCTAGGTATGAAGTTGTTGGAAATTAGTTTCTTTCCAATTAAAAATACAACTTTGACTTGGTTGGGAGAGAAGAAGAGATATCTTACTGATATCTTTGGATTCGTTTCATGTACAGTATATAACTGGCCCAATAAATTAAGGGGGTTGGCGAATGACTTCTAATAGAGATCAGCTCTGTCAGGACAGTCTGAAGCTGTCTTGATAGCGAATTAGTGTAACTGGGTTCGCTGACAGCTTTGCCAACCGCCTCAATTTTTGGCACCAGCTATTTACATTTTCACATCTAACTTATTATGATTTTCAATCATAGCTATTTCTAGACATATTTTCCTATAAGTAAAAGAAAAAACACAAAAGGAATTTTATTATAAAAGTTCCATGTTCGTATTTCATGAAAATTATGCATGAAAAATCAAGTCAACATTCATTATTAAATTTGTAACTAGGCTACTTTATGCTTTCATATGGGTAGACTGTAGGCTACATAATGTGTATAGAATATTCTATACACATTAGACTGTACCTACTATGCAATGTTGCCATTATATTGCAATATGCCAGAGCCTATCTACTGAAGAAAGCTATGGGAAGAGACAGCCCAGGAGGTTCATGGAGATGACAAAACGAGAAATCTTGTCTACACATTTGAATCATACGGGGTTGACTCCCAAAGAGATACAATACATGGATTAGCCATGTGAGTGTCACAAAGCCATTCTGGGTGCAAAACAGAGCTGAAATGAAAATTTATCCTCGGAATCAAATTTCAACATTTCACAGGTTAGTACTGAAAAATCTGGTGCACTCACACAACTTTCCTTGTCATTCATATTATTTTGCGTACGGTACCTAATACAAGTATTTATACGTAGTCATCAGCAATAAGTGCAAATTGCAATAGGCCATTACTTCCTCTTCTTCTGGTACTAACAGTGAATATTCAGTCTTCGCTGAGCCCTCGCACCTACCGGCGCTTCGGCCCATCATAATATGTATGATTTGCTATTATCACTAGCCCATGACGCCTCGCGCCTGTCGGCGCTTTGGCTAGCAAAATCCATTATTCTCAACAATGCTTCGGATCTTCTGCTATTTTGCCAGGAATGAGAGTTATGGCAGTCGATAGGGCTTATATAGGACTATTTCAAGTATGAGTTTAAGAAAAATCGTTAGCCTCTTCAGTCCCACAACCTTACTTCTTGTTAAATTCCGATTTTTATGGTCAGATATGAACTTATAGAGTTCACTTACCATGAAAAAAATTTTCCCATTTTCAGTTTTCCAGGAAAATGTGGTACACATATGTGTTCCTCCGGTTATGACACCAAACCTTTCAAGTCAAATGCATCTCATACTGTTCTATATAATTTGTCAACTAAAGAGTGAATAGCTGAACTGCAAATTCTAGACTGATGGAAAAAATAGAAATATAGGATTTAATCATATTTAAATTATTCAATAACAATTAATCCAAATTAAATATTTATTTTATTGCTTGTATCAATAGTTTTTTGAACAAACTTACATGCTAATTCTATTCTAAAATCAGATAAAATAACTTACTTCTAGAGTTAGAAAAATGATACTTTAAAAATGATTATAGTTATTATAATTACAAAATCAAAGCAATAAATGAGAATTAGAATAATAGAAAATCTCATTTCGTGTGATATTTCATGAAGCAATTGTTCCCCATGATACACAAATACAATTTGCATTTTACACACTGTACCCTGCACCTTGATTTGCAACCAGTATTTCTACATTTTGATGCGAATTTGTCATTTTTGTACTCAGGTAAGTGACCTACCCCATCAAATCTCACCTCAGGAACTGCCTGTGGTACAACCTTCCTACTTCGTTTAGGTTGAGGTTCATCTGCATCATCACTAGATGATTCATTGTTTTCATCGGATGATTTACTGTTCCTTCTGGTGACTTGGATTGGCAATGCAATTCTGCTGGAGAATCTGACACCAGGAGGAGCTCCTCCATAACTTATCAGACCTCGAGCTATCCGCATGCGGTAGCTAATGAGTGGCAGAACCTGTGTCTTGGGTATACCACTCACCCTACAGCACCGCCTGTACATCAGCCAACAGTTCACTATTACTAGGTCTACAAAATGATTATAAAACCTTACTGTCCATTTCCTTGTACGAACAATACTTCTGTAATATGCTAATAGCCTATTGCTCAAATCGATTCCACCCATACTGCGGTTGTATGAGTTTACAATTGCTGGCTGCTTTACATCAATTTTTGCTTTCGCTTCCTTAGACCATCTTTTGCAGGTAGTTGCTGGTTCAGATCCAACACAAGTTGAAAGAAGTGTTACAGCCTTGTTGTCTTTCCAAGACACTACACCTACTTTGCCATCTTCCCTAGCCAGCTCACACCACTCTCCTCTGTTAAGAGATTTATCCTCTTTCAATTTCATTTGAGCTCCAGCTAATCTGTTTCTCATGACTGTACCAGTTATGAAAATATTTTTTTGGAGCATACAATCTGCGAGTTTTACACTGGTAAAAAAACGGTCAGTGTACAGGACATGTGTACCAGTATTTGGTATGGTTTCTGCTAGCATTTTGACCACTGATGCACCCAAGCCTAATTCTTTGAGGTCAGCATCACATACAGTACCCTTCCCAACATAAATTACAAAATCCAAAAGCAACCCATCTGGAGCTGCTAAGACAAAGTTTTTAAGCCCTAGAGGGTTTGGCTTTGATGGGACATATTGTCTAAAAGGACATCTACCTGCAAAGGGGATCATTTGCTCATCGACAGCCAGATGAGTAGAATGTGGTAATTCTAAGCATTTTTTTTTCACTGACTCAATAAGGGGTCTCACTTTCCAGAGCTTATCATCTGGATTTGGAAAGGTATTGTCAGCAAAATGGATATTCTGCCTCAATTGAAAATACCTGTCTCGGGGTAGAGCATCTGCAATGACATCTATTCTACCATCCCTACTCCAATACATTCTAGCCTGAGGTAGCTTGAAAGTACCCATAAGAATTTCAATTCCAGTATATTTTAACAATTCAGCAACAGACATATTTACAGAATTATGATTGTTTTTTTGTACAGAGTAGAGATTTGTTTGCTCAGCAAAAAAATTGAAAAAGTCAAAATTGAGGTATTCAAAAAAATCTTCCAAAAGTCTATTTGGCTCCTCTGAACTCGCTGGTAAATCTGTGATTTCTGGCTCCTTGTTATCCATCCTGCAAATAAGGGAGTAATTTAAGTGTTGTGTGATTGAAATTTGCATGCATTGAATCAGACAACACTGAAAAAGGAATTGGAAAGCTACTTACAATGCCACCTTCCATTTCATAGGCCGAGTTTGTTGTTGTTGTTCTTGTGGTTGTTGTTGAGGTTGTAGTTGGTTGCCTCCATCATCTACAGCAGTATCATTTACAGTAGTATCATTCTCATTATCACATTCCAGGTCCAAAGCCTCAACCTCATCTAGAATCTCATCCTCACTGAAGTCACTATTATCTAGAATCCGCAGCAACTCTTCATCTGTCAGGGCTGTGAAAAAAACAGTTGACTATGTAATAGAAGTGAAAAAAACAGATCACATTGTAATACAGTTTAATCTGTATTGAATAACACTAATAAAATAGGTTCATTAGCAAAATAATATGCCACTAATAAGTTTTTGGTAATCCTGTAAGCTAATCTTTGTAATAGCCTGCGGAACTGTACAAGTTGAGTGAAAAAGGCTTATTTCTGAAAAGTACTGAAGCCTTTAAAGTATAATTTGAGTAAATAAATAGGTCCAGATGATATATTTTAGACAGATGAATGACTTACTAGACATTTCATAGAAATAAATCAATTGAATGGGAAGTTTTATAAAAAAAAGCAAACCTAACCTATAATAGAATTATTTACTATTGCAGCCTGAAGTACACACATGTGTACCAAACCTTCAAAAGATCGAAAAAATGAAATTGTATACAGTAATGTAAACATTTTGCTACATATCACTTACTTTATCTATTTTACAAATAATAATCATGAAATAACTGTGAAAATCACGAAATAACAATTATTACAAGCACTTACCTTGATCCATGTCTGAAGCATTCGGTTAACCTCTGCACCGATGTTTTCAAACTCGTGTTGCAACGGAATAACTACAGTGACTTGATAAGTGACTTTTTATCAAGTCACTGTAGGAATAACAACAAAACAGCGCTTGTAGTGGCCAGTAAGTGAACTATCGAAGTGCACAGATGTGTGCCAACGGTTACTACAGTTCAAAATCTAATTTAATCAGAATAAAATCAAGTTTGAACGATGGTGCACATATGTGTACCTATGGAATGAAGAGGTTAGAGATGTTTTCGAGAAAATCGTTAAAACACCATTTTTTGCATATTATTTGCCATTTTTTCCGCCATTTTTTGATGATATTTTTTTAAAATTTCTTTGACTTGGGTCCTCATGGTATAAGATCCTCGAGTTCGAAGTTTCAAGTCAATCGGTCAATTTAGGAATCGAAATATTGCAAAATCCATTATTCTCAACAATGCTGCGGATCTTCTGCAATTTTGCCAGGAACGAGACTCGTGGCAGTCGATAGGGCATATATAGGACTATTAAGGGTATACGTTTAAAAAAAATCGTTAGAGCCGTTTTCGAGAAAATCGTGAAAAACACCATTTTTCGCATATTATTCACCATTTTTTCCGCCATTTTTTGATCTTTTTTTTTTTAATTTCTTAGAGTCGTGTCCTCATGGTATAAGAACCTCAAGTTCAAAATTTCAAGTCAATCGGTCAATTAGGGATCGAAATTGGGGTACCTTAAATTTTTTTGGAAAACAATACTTTCCTTACCTATGGTATTAGGTAGGGCAAGGAAAGTAAAAATTAGTGGGCCTATTATAACATTACATACACGTATTCAATTCAATTATTTGGAATAAAATTAGAGCAGATATTTTATAACACTTTTTTCACTTATATTTCATTGTGAAATAACTTGCATCGAAGCTTTATTAAACAAAATTATAAGGTACAGATCGTGGAAGATATAATTACAGAAGTGATAAGATTATTATAAATGTTCCTAGTTACAAAATAACAAACACAATCATATGAATCTGATCATCTGATATTTATCACATTCACCCTCCGTGGTCTTTTAGGAGTACTAGTCTCAAAGGTAAGCAGGAGGACGATAGATTCGTTCACTTCTCCTTGGACCTAAGGTATTAGGACTAGGAGAGCCAGAGGGTTCTTCAGTAGTTTGATCTCTGTTAATGAATATTTACTCTTCTCATCATTGATAGTGAGAGAGTACCTTTGGGCAGCATTTAGAAATCTTGTCAAATTATAATCATGTTCCTCTTGAGTATTACCGCATACAGTAACATCATCCAGATAACAGAATGTATCTTTCAACTTTTCAGTTTTTATAATGTTGTCAAGTACGCGTGAGAAAGCAGCTACTCCATTAGTAACACCAAAAGGTATTCTCGTAAATTGATACAGTTGTCCTGAGGCTTCAAATGCTGTGTAGGTCCTATCTTTCTTCGGTATAGGGATCTGATGATATGCGCTTCTCAGGTCTATAGAGCTGAAGACTTTATATGATGCTACATTGTTAACAATGTCATCAATCCGATGTAAGGGGTATGCATCCAGATGTGTATATCTATTGATTGTTCTAGAATAGTCAATTACCATCCTTTTCTTGTGGTTGGCAGTTTGAGATATGAGTACCTGGGCCCTCCAAGGTGAGTTACTTGGTTCAATAATTCCTTCTTCAAATAGTCGTTTAATTTCACAGTCAATAAATTTCTTGTCATAAGGGTGGTATCGCCGAGACTTGATGTTTATTGGTTTTACATTGCTAGTCAGATGTGTAAAGAGTTGAGCCGGTTCAACCTTAGCAGCAGTCAATCCACAAACGATTAGAGGATTCTTTGTTCCACCAAACTTGACTTCAAGACTTGAATGTAATGAAAAAATATTATGGCTAATTATTACAATAACACACAGCTCAGGCATAATTTGGAGATCAACATTAAAGTAAGAGTGTTTATCTAATTCAATGTTTACTCTACATTTTCTGCGAATAGTGGATTGCAGTGATGTAGATGCCATCATAACCACTCCATTGGTTGGGTAAGTTTTCAGATTCAAATCTTTTGCTAAAGATTCGTTTATAAAGCTCAGAGAGCTTCCAGTGTCAATAAGTGTTGATACTTGGTACCCTTTAATAAATGCTTTTACAATACCGTAGTTTTTGAAAGAGAAGTAGGACTACCTACTGGTATCTGTACAATTAGCCACTTTTATAACATTTACGTTTTCAGTAGTGTCTGATCTAGCTTTGTTCAGAACTTTTATCCTTTTTGTTGATTTACATACTTTCGAGTAATGACCAAGTCAACCACAAGACATACAAGTGGCGGTCTTTGCAGGACATTTGTCTCTTGAGTGATACTCATATCCACAAAAATAACATAGACTTTTCTTTTGAACAACTGAGAGTGGTTCAGCTTGCACTGTTTCATTCTGATAATTGTCTTAATTGTAAGTGGTAGCTACAGATGTTGAATTGCTATTAAAATATGACTGCGCCTGTTGTGAAGCAATTTCTAAAGATTGTGCCTGATCAAAGGCTGCGTCCAGAGTGAGATTTCGATTTTCTAATAGTCGTTGTCTAATTTGAGTGGATGCAAGTCCAGTAATAAAAGCATCCCTGATATATTCATCTCTGTTAGTTTCCATGGTCACCGCCTTAAAATTATATTCTTGGCCTAATGCCCTTAAAGCAGTGAGAAATTGGGCTACGGATTGCCCTGGTTGCTGTCGGCAAGTAGTAACTTTGTGACGTGCATATACCTCATTTACAGGTTTTACAAATAATCCATTTAATATTCCAATAGCTTCAGTGTAGGTTCGACAATAGTTTATGTGTCCATACAGAGGAGTAGAAAGAAAGTATATCAATGTTTCCAGTTTATCAATCTCACCAACTTTATTCTCCTGAAATAAATCTCCAAAGTTTTGATCCAGTGATTCAAAGTTGCAGTTGAATCTGTAGAATTTGGATCACCCTCGAATCTTGATGGTTTCAGACCAGATTGATCCATTGTAGAAATTTTGTTTAATATAAATTGAAATAACTTGCATCGAAGCTTTATAAAACAAAATTATAAGGTACAGATCGTGGAAGATATTATTACAAGACTTATCACTTAGTGATAAGATTATTATAAAAGTTCCTAGTTACAAAATAACAAACACAATCATATGAATCTGATCATCTGATATTTATCACATTCACCCTCCGTGGTCAATCAATAAGATGATATCTATGATGAATTGATTGTATACATAGCAGTAGCAGTTAACTTATATATAAAATTTATCTTTTTTTCATAACAAAGAAAATTTCCAATTTTCTTTCATGGCAATTACCATATTCGAATTAATGTCTGTAATCTCCAATATATTATTGTGTTTGAGTTCAAACAAGCTTCAGACTATTCTATATTCCAGAAGTGAATCAACATTATTTTTATAAACTCCAAATAAGATTGGCATTATTAATTTATGAGGTATTGAATGTGATATCAAACGAACTAAATAATCACAAAATAATTGTTAAAATCAAAATATAAATTACCTTTCATGGATGTGATTGAAAAGTGAGTCATTATAGTGTTAGAACTTACATCCAGCAAAAGCAATTACCCTAACTCACATAGATCACCACTCGTTGTGCTGTGATTGTCTGCCTCTACTTTAGAATCATTTTCAATATACCTAAAACCAAGGTAATTAGAATAAAATTCTTTTCTAATTACCTTGCCTAAAACATCAGTGGCCAACTCCACTCATAGATATCTCTATGGGAGTGACCCTCAGCTTACTAAAGTGATAGAAATGTGGAGACAAAGATTTATAATGGGTTGAATAGGATAATATCATATTATGTCATCTCCATGAACCTCCTTGGGCCCAGCACTAAAGGAATTGAGATAATTGTTAAAATGATCAAACTTTCTCGATTTGTATGATTTGTTATCTGTATGATTAATAATTAAATTATATTACTGTAATTCAAGTTTTTAATTTATTAATTGAATCATTTATCACTATTATGTGATATCCAAGGAAGCCTGGATATTGATTAAGAATGAGAACTTCTTGTATTGATAGAACACGATTATTCAGATAGTTTTGAAAGGGAAGGAACTTGAGAAAAACTGTTCTAATTATTGCCATCATTATCTACAGTATTTGAAAGAAATATTCTTTCATTGTACAGTAGAATCTCGATAATTCGTAGTAAGATCTCAGTCCCTTGAAAAAACTTCTATAATTCGTAGAAAAACAATGTAGGCTATTCCAGTCCCCTCGATAATTCGTAGAAATTTTGCAGCAGCTGATTCATCATCACACTCTATAATTCGTAGTTACTAGGGCTCTATTTTTATTGAGCCCTAGTAGTTACGTCTCTGAGAGCACTCCATAATTCGTAGTAACGTAATTTTGCATTAATTATTTGGAAATTTTGCCTAATCCTCTAAAAATGAACTAAACTTGTGAAAAAGCTCCATTCTTTCTCCATGGTTTTACACAATCACTGCCGTTCAACTTTTTCTCTAGAATTTGATTATCCACAACCTTTCAATATATAATAGTTGATCATTTCATATCCAGTAATGGGCCTACCCTCAATTGTAAAAATTGTGTTTTTCAACTTATATTTTCCTAATCATCTCAATAACCGTTCAAGTTAAAAACTGGTTTCATTGAATCTCAGTTATTGATTTTACAAAGGAAATGATTATTTTTGTACCTGCGTAAGACTTCTAAAAAATCATAAAATTGGAGATTTTTTAAATGTAAATTTTCGTCATTTTGTAACTTATGCCTTTTACAATGGGCGAACATTTGAAGCAATTTAAAGGCTACAAAATAATGATGTAGTCGCCTACATAATATTATATGGTATGGTATCCCACCAATGTTATATAGTTGGAAAGAACCATAAGAAAGTGACGACAAGACTATTGTTGATCGATAAATAATAACGCACTTTGGGAGGAAGACTGTTCCAACTCAAAAATCGTCAATTTTGAGCTAAGTGTGTATTTTAGTTGGTTTCTATGCACTTTATTAGGTGGAAGACTGTTCCAAGTCGAAACTCGTTCCAATTATCCCATATCACGGAAGGTTCAGTATTCCTCTTTTGAAAATCGATGCAATCATTTACAGGAAGACTGTGCCATTTCGATTGGAACAGTCTTCTATTCCAATTCAGCCATAAGATTCAATGGAAGAGTGTGCCAACTCAAATGTCACAGTCTTCCAACCAAACAGATGCCAGAAGTAGTCATGTGTTGTCCAGTTGTTTTGAGATGGCACATGTGTTTATCTTTTAAGGTTATGTTGCTGAGCACATTTTTAGCTTGCGTTTGGTTGTGGCAATGTTTTTTATTTAATATTAAAGTGAGTGTACAGTAATTTTTTGTTTCATTATTTGAGTTTGGATCAAATTCAAAGTAACTTAAAATTCATTTCACTTCAATATGGATGAAAAAGATACCAACTCCAGAATAACATCAAGGAGTCAGCGTATAATGAACCTAGCATTGAAGAAAATGAAAGGTATGTACTTATTTCTATTTTAATACTATCTTCATTCAACATTAAACATTCTTGTTTCAAATCTCATTGATTATATATAGGTAATGATTTAACTATTAATTTGTTTTGTTTGGACCTGCTTAGAAACAAGAGTAGGCTATTCATCCAAAACTAAACCAACGAATTTCAACCTTTGGTTCTTACCAAATTGATATTTGATTAATTAAGTAATCAATTTATACAAATTTTTCATTTTTATAGTAGGTTTCCACAGTATTATTTTGTTTTGTTTTTTAATTATTGTGAGCACATAAACTATGCACTGCGCTTCTGTCAATCAATTAACACTTATATCAATTTGAAGATCGGAATTGAATTCTCAAATTTTATTCGATAATTGATCTTTTTACATAATATTTCATACCTTTGATCCCAATAGAGACCCCTTTGTCCCTTGAAGGATGTCAATAAAGCTACCCACTACCTATATTTCATAATTGGTGCTATTGCCTTTTTGTTTATCATTTTCAGTTCTCTAATAATTATTATTGTAACACATTCAGTTGATCATTAAACGTTATCTTGAGTTCAACTACAGTACAAATGATTCTATACTGAAATGGCATAAATTATTTCAGTTGTGTATTTCTTTGCAGGTGATAGTGAGAAAGAATCCAATGTTCCGCCTACAGGTGAAAGATACAAAACAGGAGATATCTATGAGAGTGAAAAGGCTGAAGGAGAAACTTCAAAGCATGTAACAGGTAATTAAATTTGATAATAATAATTATTTTTTTACTGTAATTATTGTGAAAATTGGAACGATTGGACATACATATTGTGACTATTCCAGTAAGTTGAGCGTATTATTGCGTGAGTAAATTAATCTTGCGATAGAAGTTTGTGGATAGAAAGATTTTAGATCATTTTTGTGGGTAACTACCTAGGCCTACCTTGTTTGTAGGTGATATCTATTCTTATTTAGGGTTAATATCATCAACTGTATATAGAATAATTGAGTTATGATTAAGGTCTGAGAGCAGAATTAAGTAAGAGCAGATAAGTGTCTGCTCTTTCACCTACACCATTGAATAGTGACATTAAAACATTGGAAATTATACAGTGACATATGTCAATTTCCAATGTTTTCATGTCACTATTCAGTGGTGTAGGTGAAAGAGCAGACCTTGAATTTCTCGTGCTTCTTACTATCGATCATGATTAACAGGTGGAATAACATGCACATATTAATTTGGAAATTTAATTAGCCTATTGAATAATTATTCTTATATTTCAGAGCCAGTTCCAGTATCCATTGAACCAACTGTTGATGATGTAATAGTCTTATTGCCAACTACTCCACGGGAACAAGAGGAAAGTCTTCATGCTGAGGGAAGTCTTCATTCCGATGACATGTTTGATGACAATGATGATGATAAAACATGGGAACCTCATTCAGAGGAAAGTCTCCTTTCCGATGATATTATTGACAACACAGATGATGACGAGACATGGGAACCCCCCAGCAAAAGGAATAGGATAAGTAGTATAAGAAATATATTAAGTAATTCGATTATAAATAATGATAATTTAATTGTTGATAATGATGATAGGGTCGAGGATATTGTTATTCCTGATTCAGATAGTGACACTACTGAGCCATCCACAAAACGAGTCAGGAAACGATTTCGAAATGTGTCACAATGGAAAAAGAATGCAGCGAAATTGAAACGGAATTCGGGACAAGCCTATGTTAATTCTAGTGGTAAGAGCATTGATGCTAAATCAGTGAAACCTTCTTGTGATTTGAGAAAATGCAGATTAAAATGTTCATCAAAAATAAGTGAAGAGCAGTGTGTCCTCATTTTGAATAGATTTTATGATTTGGGAGATGTGACTCGTCAGAGAGATTGGATCTTAAAGAACATAGAGAAAATAGAACCCAAATATAGGTATGCTAAGGAAGGAAGTAAACCGTGCATTCAATGTAGCATACTTTCTTTTCTGTGATGAGAATAAAATACAAGTATGTAGAACGTTTTTCCTGAATACATTGAACATCAGCAAAACTGTAGTTAGTACTGCCCTCAAGAAATTCAAGAACAACTTTCTTGAACCTGAAAGTAGAGGTAAGCATGAGAATCGAAAGAAGAATGATGACTTACTGATTCAGGGAATGAAAGATTTTATCAATTCAATACCTTGGGTGGAATCTCACTATCTAAGGAATCAAACAGCAAGGGAGTATATAGATGGTGGGAAAACCCTCTCTGATATTTACAGAGACTATCAGAATGAGTGTCTTAGGCAAAATCTACCTCATGGTAATTACACAGCCTTTAGAAAAGTCTTCATTGAAAGTTTTAACATTAGTTTTTTTGTCCCCAAAAAAGATTTATGTTGTTTGTGTGAGCAATTTAAGAACTCACCTGATGACAATGATTTGAAAAAAATGCATGAGACCCATATAAAATTGAAAGAGTTAGCTAGGGAAGAGAAAAGAAAGATGCTCTTAAAGCAAAAAATAAAGAATGTGTAACAGCGATTTTCGACCTGCAAGCTGTCCTTCCCACACCTTGTGGAGATGCATCACTTTTTTATTACAAAAGACACCTCTCCACTTTAAATTTCACCATCTATGACATAGGAAATTCGAATGCACATTGCTATGTATGGAATGAGGCATATGCTAAGAGGGGCTGCAATGAAATCGGTTCATGCCTGTTATTGTTTCTCGAGAAGGTTTGCCAGGGGAAGGATGTCATCTTCTATTCAGACAATTGTCCTGGTCAAAACAAAAATCAGGCAATTGCAGCTGCATTTATTTATGCAGTTGAAAACTTGAATGTAAAATCAGTAACTCATAAATTTCTAACTGTGGGTCACACTCAGAATGAAGGAGACATGGTTCATTCACTGATTGAGAAACAAAAAAAATTGGTTTTAAGATCAGGCCCAGTATCTGTCCCTGCACAGTGGATAACTGTCATCCAGTCAGCCAAGAAAAAGGGAAACCCATTTACTGTGATGGAGATCAACACTGAAGATGTGAAGGACATAAAACACCTCAAATCAACAGTAGGAAAATTTTTTCCAAAAAATATGTCAGGGGAACAAGTAAAATGGAGGGACATCTCAGTAATCCATGTTAATAGGGAGGCCCCATTCCAAATATTTTACAAGAACAATTTTGATGACGTTGATAAAGTAATAAATATCAGAGAAAAATGAGAGGTGTAACTCAAATGGTTCTAAGATTGGCCTACACAGCACCCCCTGGTATATCTAGTCTCAAAAAAAGAGATTTGTTATCTCTCTGCACATCCAATGTGATAAATAAGCAATATCATCAATTTTATGAATGTCTACCAGTTGGTGAGTGCAATGATACAGAAGATTGATTCTATCAATGTTAATATTGATCAAAAAGTATTGTTCATCATTGCCTTTGTCTTTTTCATGAGAATATCCTTTATTTGGTGTGTTCACTCCTATTTTCTCTTATATTCCAATTATTGTCACATTTGCTAAGTAGATTGTAAGATCTAATGAAAATATAATTATTAGTTGTCCCTTTGTATGATAAAAATTCCAACTTAAACTTTTGTATTCAATTAGTATAGGCTACAATTTTATTTCAATGAATCCAATTTCTTATTTTGTTATTAAAGATTGAATAAATACTTTATTAATTTGTATGCATAAAAAGGGACTGTCAATTTGTAGATTAGGATCCATCCAATACATAAATATAATGTAGAATTTATTTAAGTTAATTATTAATTTTTCAAATCGTTTTCTATTTTTTACAATAAGTTGATTTCCAAGTTTTGTTGGTTTTGTATAGAGTATTATCATGTTTTGTATAGAGTATTATTGTGTTTATTAATGTATTATTGTGTTTATTAATGTATTTTAGTGTTTAAGAAGGAACTGACATCAAATTTTCAGCTATACAGTATACCTAATACTTTACAAATAGGACACAATACTTGAGAAATAATTTTGGTGTAATAACGAATTTGTTGCATATCCAATAAAATATTGACATATTTTGAAAATATAGGTATATTTCAAATGTATTGTATTTTCGATTTATTCCAACCTCTTACCATTTTGAGCAATTTCTCAATAATAAAAGAAGTGTACCTTTTTGAAGATTATTCTGAAAAGTATTGATCTTTTTGGAGCAAGACTGTCCCAAATCAAAAAGTTCTAATAACTTATTTATCCCTCCATATGAATGAAAACATGAATACAGGCCACTTTTAAGAAGTAATAAGTGAACTTAAACAGGTGGAATTAGAGAAATTGAGTGATTCTGAGAGCAGAAAATCAAGTTTGAATACCTACGAAAACTTAAAAACTGCTCTCCTGAATAAACGACTTTTTTGAGTTGGAACAGTCTTCCTCCCAAGGTGCGATAATCATTGAAAGGCTGATGTATTTGCTACATATTGATGTTTGTTGTCCACAGAAGTAAAATAGGCTTGCCCATGGCTTGATTATGATGGGATGGGAGAATGGAGAATGGATCTACAGCTTTCATGTGTGCGATGAGTTTTGAACCACCAAAACCGATTGTATTATTCTTCTTTCAGGCTATATTATTAGAGATCAAGCTTCAAACGCCCTTACGATGCGGGTGTAGCAGAGGTATATTACACATTTCCATTATAATACTCGTATATCTCTCATCTAAAATCTGAGCTATTATTTTTGTATAAATGTCGGTAGGCCCACGATCACCCTCCTCCAGTCATTGTTTTTCAAAGCAGACCTGATTACTTTTTGGATTGCCTATTGCTTCTTGAAAAGTGTCATATTTATCACGTCATTCATTTACATTTATATTTTGATAGGTACCTATTATGACGGAGTACTATAAATAGGCTATAGTCCGCCAAGCAAAGACGACATTCTGGCAAGATGGGAAAATGATTTCAGCTCGGTCATAATTGAATCAAGAATTATAAATTTGGTCTCAAATTATTGTAGAAAACATACTGCTCTACAATTTGAGACTGAATCTGCAATTTTTGAACCAATATTGACCAACCTGAAGTCATTTTCCTATCTTGCCAGAATGTCTTCTTAGTTTGGACAAATTATACATCGGTAATCAATATCCCAATCTCTTTCAACAACTGCTTTAGAAAAATGACGTAAGAAGTAATCAACCCCAACTCATTATATTTCCATGACCCTTCAAATTTTTCAATCAGAAATGTCACCAGCAGGAATCTTCAAGACAATACAAATGAGATTCTCAAAAAAGTTATAAATAATGAAGGCTGCACTGAGCTGTATCACTTGGGAACTTCTTCTAGAATGGCTAACATTTTGTTATTGGTCTTACCTCTTCTATTTAGCTACCTCTGTTGTGCTCAATATAATGGAGATGGATTCAATATCTACAAAGGTAAATAAATCTTACATAATTATTATATACAGTGGAACCTCGATAATTCGTGGTGAAAGCTCGCTCAGTTCCTTTAAATAAAAGTCTCCATTATTGATAGCTTCGATAATTCGTAATCTTCCCTAATTCGTACTAAAGCTTTGGTCCCATGAACTACGAATTATCGAGGTTCCACTGTACAGCCTATGCTTCATTCCTACATTATTTATCAATGTACAATATAGTATTATAAGTTTTTGAACTAACTTATCGTATTGGTACCTACTACATAATTATAATTTATCGATGGAGTAGGGTGAAACTTTTACAATCTTGAAATAATAATGCAGCCTGAGTCCATTTTGTATTTCTTATATCTCATCTTCGTAGAAGAGATGAACACAAAATAACTATAAATGGACATTGAATGTTGTTTCTTTGTTTACAGGTAAAATTTATTAATTCAATAATATATTCATCTTATTGTTTTATGATTCTTTGTTTGAAATCTATTATTTTATGTGAAAAATATATAAAATCAATCTTTGGCTAGAGCAACACATTCTAATTCATTATATACATTTGATCAAAACAATATCAATCCAAAAGTTTGAAACACGTACGGTAAGCTGTAGAAAAGCAGAATGCTCAATTTGAAATCACCTGTTATAGTCTTTCCAAGCAAAGAAGACCCTTTGACAAGATAAGAAAATGACTCCAGCTCGGTCAATATTGGTTCAAAAATGATTGATTTGGTCTCAAATTGTAGATCAGAATGTTTCCTGCGATTGAGACCAAAACGATAATTTTTGAACCAGTACTGACTGAGCTGGAGTCATTTTCTCATCTTGAAATAGGGTCTTCTTTGCTTGGACAGACTATACACATTTTCTGATCCACATCGGCTATTATATATTTATTCACTGAACCGTAGGCCTACCTTCAATATTGAGAATCAATAGAAAGAAAGCTTGTCGAATAAGTCGATTTATATTTCTAAAGCGTATGGTGAGTGAACGAAATATTCAAATAAGTGAGAGAATGAATAATTGCCATTACGGTATGGAGTTATTTATTATCTCCAATTGCAACAATATCATTTTTATTATTTTGGATGGTTCAAAAATGTTTTCTAAAACCAATTGGAACCAAAGTTCTGATTGGTAAGGAATGGAATACAATTGAGTTATATCACTTTCAAATTAACAAAAACCTTCCCCTTTCATCATGATATCATAGAAAAAATACCACAATCTTTATCCCCTAACTTATTCTCAAATATTGAAAAACTATGCTCTTTTGTCAGACAGGAAAAGAGGTAATTTCATTCCATTACTGTCTCACTCATTAACTATTACCATTTAATTACTTTATATGTTATCATTCCTTTGAATCCTTGTTGAATGTAAAATTTCTGCCTTTTCGAGATATTAAACTAGTCTATTTATCATTTCAGATTTTTTCATCAACAAAGGAGAAAGCTCTGTGAAAGATGAAGATGACGATATCAAGGAGCTGTTGAATAAAGAAGCAATTATATGTGAGTAATATTCTTATATTTATGAATGTCAGAAAATATTCATGTAATCGATACCAGAATATATTATAGGTAGCCTACTCTTTTCACGAGAGAGGAATGGACGTATAAAAAAAGAAGAGGTATGCGCAAAACAAATCCAATAATTTGGAACAATTTATTGTAATTCTAGCGATTTTATCAAAAAATCATATCAAAAAACATATAATCTGTAGTGAAATCGCTTATTTAGGTAGTTCAAATTATTTGACTCGTAATATATTTTTTGTCAATACACGAATGTGTTATACTTGTTACATTCAGCTATTCTTTATGTGATTATACATTTATTTATGTGAATAAAAATTAAATTCGAAACGAAAATATCGAAGAGTGATATTTTTGGACACATCAATTGAATAGGCTAGGCTTGAGCTCTTGACAAATAGCCTATAATAACTTATATGAATATAAAACTCTTCCAGGTATGGTAGGAAAGAGTCTCTTATAAGTGTCATTTTATTATTTATACCTACTTTATGTCATTTCTTAGGTTGAATTAGTGTATGATTCAGTTGATATAATGTATAATAATATTGTTTTCCAGTACCTTCCATGGCAGCGAAAGTGCATGTAACGGCCGATTCAACAAAAAGGAACTATTTATTCAAAAGTGAGTATTCTCTCTTAAACACTAACACACTCCTCTCACCATTGGAACACCACACCTGGTTTTATTTTTATTCTTATCCATATTAGTTACGCCGCTAGCAGTTGAGTTTGATCAGAGAGATGCTCAATTAAAATGGAATATTTAGACGTTTTTCTATGGTTCAATGAAAAATAAATTATGGCGAATAATAAAATCAATCAAGAATTTTGGAGTGATGAAAAGAAAATTGTGATTCAGTATTTGAATTTGAAGGTTATCTGAAAGCCTATAGAGGCTATAATTGGAAAGTAGGCCTAAGGTATTGATGAAGTGAATCACTCTAATGAGCAATCTAAATTATTTGGAAAATAATAATAAATTCTTAGTGGAGAGCTAATTTTACATAATCCATATATTTTATTTATGAATCCATTGTATTTATGAATCTATTATGAGCTGAGAAGAATTAACAAAATACAGTGTAAAAATTATCGTGATTTGTTCGTTTGGAGCTAAATTCCAAGTGAAGGAGTGGATGTCATGTATTGTAACTGAATAATTAGGTACCATTTCGGCAAAAAAATAAGTGATAGATAATAATACCTATTTCTGTAAAAAAACAATAATCAATCAATTATATTGAACTTTTGCCGATCAAAAATACAAAAAATAATCGAAAAATTGAGTAAAAAATAATATTATTTTTAATGAATAAATAATGGAAAGAGTTCCGTGAATGACAGTTATTAAAAGAAACTCTTTGAATTTCAGATTTGATGGCTGGAAGAGACACAACAAGTCTCAATATTCCATATCCAGGTAGGCTAATTCAACTTTGATTTTAATAACTCATTATTTATTTATTATTATTCATTTATGTACAAATATACAATATGTGGGAAGAAAAAAACAGGCTATTGCCCAAAACTTCTTCTATTCCTAATTTAGTCACATAGTAAACTGTCCAAATTTTCAGGTTATGTATAAAATTTTGTTTTACCCAAAGGTTTCTAATCGAAGAAAAGAAATTATTAGGTATTTTTTATTCACGCGTATCTTGAATAAAGCCGTTTTACAACTGTGTTGATTGTAGCCTATTTGAGAAGATGAAGGTGTAACGATACTTGGGACGCTTTGTGTGTATTTTTCATGTTTACTATAACTATAAACTTATACTTAAATAGATTTATCTTTGAAATTGGAATACATTGTTCATTAATTGTAAATACACCGTACATTAGTACGGGCAATTAGTCCGAAAATAGGGTCAACCCACACGAAGCGCGAGTATTTTCGTATCATAATTTCAAATTCTAATTCAAATTTATTCATTCCTTGTACAATATTAAAGACAATAATCAAATTGACATGTTCAATGTTAATACAAAAAATTGAAGTACAAGAGAATGTAGAGCTCACAAGGCTTGTTTCCGTTTGTGAGCTTAATTAAGAAATAGATTAACTTGAATAACTAGAAAGTAAATTATAACAAGAATGAAGAAGATAGAATGAAATACAGATTAATGTAAAACTAAAGGAATTTAAGTATAGGTGAAAAAATGTTCACAGTGAAGTTGCACAGAATAAAAAACGTATTCGCTATGAGCATCTACCGTGCTGCGGCTCTGGTGGATTATTGTGTGTACTTTTATGCGTGTTTTAGCATACAAAGCATAGCGCTAAATGGGAAAAACGCATTTATAATTAGAATGGAATTATTTGCTGCTTCATGCATTTCTCAGTAATTAGAACATGATATTTAGGATAAGACTGTTAGTTATTGATAGTATTATAGCTCATTATATTAGAAAAATCATAGTTTTCAAGTATTTGAGAGCAGACAACCGCAAACAGATGTATTTGAGAGTCGACAAAAACTTTGAGATAACAGCTGATAAGTTATCTTACATGAAAATGAAAAATTGGCGCAAGCTCACATTTATTTGAAAAATTGAATGATATGAATATTCCTTATTAAAACATAATTAATAGAGTTTTTGCGTTGATAATAACAGCTTATTAGATTAACTAACATAAAAACTATTCATGTACATTTTTACCTCATGTACAGGTTAGAATGGAGCACTCCATGGTCCTACTTGATCGACAAATTCTTTTGCATGTAAACAAAACAATTAGGTTAGCTTCACCTATCAATATTTATTCATTGCAGCGAACCATTCTTTTCATTGATGAAACTTATGTACGGCAACTGGAAAAGTGTAGAACTTGAAATTTCCATTGCGTGTTTTATTTTTACAATCCGGAACACAACAAATTCTCCAGGACATTATTTTAGGTTTAGCCCTATCTCCTCCAATGTTAATTCTCACAATTTTTCGCCGAAATGATCCGCCAATAGCGCCTCGATCGCCAAAAATATCCTTTCCACCCACTTGCACACAGCAAATAGACTAGGCAGCACAGCACAAACAACGATGAATAATAGTGTAATTTACAATGAAAACTTTATCTTTCTTGTTGAAATGATTTATAACTAGACCTTTCATATAATTTTCTCTTCAACTTTTACTAGAGTAATTCACTGAACAAAATCAAGTTATTTTGGCTGTAACTGTTAGAAACACTTTATCAATAAATACCAAATAGCTTAACTACCAAGCACATACCATATTCCTCTATTTTCCAGTGCTCCCATCTGAATCAAGAATTCTACCACCGAGAATAGGATTCAAACGAGATTTCAGCACTAATAGTGGTAAGTTATAAGCATATAGATTTGGAATAAGAACGGTACTGTTTCAATAAGACTGAGGGTCTGAAATGTTTATACAAAGAAATATTTTTTATCGATGATTATTTTTTATGACACCAACTCATCTAGTTCAGATTAGTGAGCTTTCATCTCTATTTTTGGAGATAACTTTGATGAATTGATTGAGATGGTTTGATTATTGCCAGCAATTACATTCTATGTAGAAAAACGGTTTTGTCCTTCTGGTACCTAGGTACTCGGATGATTTGAATTGAATAGCTGCCTTTATTTTTCCTTGGAGGGCGAAGTTGAGGCGCAGCCGGCCTCTTCTTACACTTGTCCCTCAAGAGCGGTTGTCAATAGTGTATTTGAATTAAGTGAATTTTAATCTCTAAATCTCTGTATAATAACACTCTTGTGCATTAATTTTGGAAACCTTCCAAATTCCAAATAATTTCATTAAACCTTCCGAAATCAGCATATAATACGAATAATAGTCCACGAATAGACTGAGACACCCTGCCACTTCACTAGGCTAAACGATCGTCCCACTCATCTACTCATTGTTCACTGAGAACCTACCAATAGTTCAAGGTGTATAAGTAAAATATTATAAACTATATGTTAAACATAATTATAATTAGTTGAACGCTAACTTTCTTTTCCACTTAGGAAATAGTATATGCAATTTAAAAACTGAAATTAAATTATTGAAAATATTTATGATGGTAGAAAGAATTTGTTTTTGTTTGGTTACCGACATGCAGCCAAGTTTTTTCTCTTTATACCTACTGAGTAGGTACTTCACGCTTGTTGGTAACAAATGAAAAGTGAAAGTGTAATTATAGCAGCTCAAAATGGATCAAGAAATTATCAGGATTATAAAACGTTATAATTAATCAACCGATATGAATTGAATAGTGAATAGATAAACCAAAATTTGAAGGAAGCAGAATAGAACAATACTTTATGGAGATTTATTCTTGTTTTGATTCTTGCATTCCCATGATGAGGGATTACAAGCATTCCAGATATCCTCCCTGGTTCTCCCGTGATATAATTCGTGATTTAAAATTAAAGAATAAATATAGTAGAAAGCGGAGGTATTCTAGACATCATGATGAACTATTCAAAATAGTAAGAGCTGGAGTTAGGAGGAAGATTCAGGCTGCTTTTGAGGCTTATATGGAACGGGTGGAAGGGATGATTGATGGCAATGTGAGGGAGTTCTGGAAATACATAAATAACAAACGCTCTTCTCAGGGAAGTGAAGACTTCATAAGGCATGATGACAGGTTTTTCAGTGGGGGTGGAGATTCCTGATGCATTTGCAGATGTGTTCTCTTCTGTATCTGATGGAGTCACTAGGAACCTTTGCAGTGAGTTGAGGGGTTTGCATGAAAATGAGAACAGTTCCTTCCATATGCCCTTTGTTCTTGGGGAAGTATCTTTTAATGATATTAAGCTGGCAGCAAGGAGGTTGAGGCCAGGTCTGTCTGGAGGTCCAGATGGTGTCCCAGCTTTCATTGTCAAGGGGTGTTGGGAGGTGCTTGTTGATCCACTCAGATATCTATTCAATCTGTCCATTAGAACATCACAGTTTTCTGAGTTGTGGAAGGTCTCAAGGATAACACCAGTATTCAAGTCGGGGAACAGAAGAATTGCAAGCAACTACAGACCCATCTCTATCCTGAATTCTTTTGCAAAGATGTTTGAGTTCATATTGTAGGGGCAGATGCTGCATCATGTAAAGCCAATGATTTCATTGTCTCAGCATGGATTTCTGTCTGGCCGATCTACTGTGACTAATCTTCTGGTATTTGTTGATAGAGTGTCGGAAGTTCTGGATCATGGGGGAAGAGTGGATGTTATCTACACGGACTTCTCCAAGGCTTTTGACACTCTTAATCATGGTATTCTCTCAATGAGGTTGAGGAGCTTTGGATTCAGCGATGGATCCATATCTTTCTTGATGAGGTACTTTGAACAGAGGAAGTAATATGTCCTTTACAACAACTTCCAGTCAAGATCGTTCTGTTGTTCCTCTGGGGTACCCCATGGCTCGAACCTTGGACCCTTGCTTTTCCTCCTCTATGTGAATGAGCTGCCTGATCTACTGTGCAATTCAGAGTGTCTCATGTTTGCAGATGACACAAAGATATTCAAGGTGATCAACTCTATTGATGACTATGCTGCTCTGCAACAGGATATTCAGAGAATGACTGTTTGGTGTAAGGAGTCTGGACTAGCACTGAACGTTAAAAAATGTAAAACTGTGATGTTTACTCACAGAGATCTGCAATCCCATTTGAATATGTAATTGATGGAGTGGAATTGGATCATGTGACCCTGTTCAAGGACCTTGGAGTGATGATGGACACCCATCTCAGCTTTGAAAATCACATTGATTATCTCATAAGTAGGAGTAATCAGATGCTGGGTTTTATTTGCCAAACTTGTTCATCTTTCAGTAACTGGAAGTCTGTTCTCTATCTTTATAGGACTCTTGTTAGAAGCATCTTGGAGTACGTTGCACCTGTGTGGAATCCACATCATATAGTAGCAACCACGAGATTGGAAAGAGTCCAGAACAAGTTCTTGAGATTCACATATTTCAAGAGATTTGGTCAGTCTTGTGTTCGTGACCTTCCATCAGCAGAGCTGAGAGGGACATTTCAGCTACCATCTTTGAAAAGCAGGCGTGATTTGCTATCAGTTTTGGTCTGGTGCAACATCCTTCAGAGTCGAATTTCATCTCCTTATCTTATATCAAGAGTTAACTTCTCTGTTCCAGTCTTGAGGCGAAGATTCCACCCTTTGTTTGCCATTTCCAGATAGAGGACAGTAAATAGGTATTTTTCTCCTCTCAATCGAATCCCTAGATTGGTGAATAGTCTTGGAGGTGGGATTGATTTTTTTGCTGATAGCTTCACTGCAGTCAGAAATAAGGCACTCAATATAGGCACTCAATAAGGCAACTCACTCTTTCACTCATGAGTACTCTATATCCAAATCTATCACTCTACTTTAAATTTTTTTGAGTTCAGCACGATTATTTCCTTAGGTTCATCTTTTTATTTTTGTTATAAATTATTTAGGTTTTTAATTCTTTATACCTTTATTTGACTTTCTGGTCACATCACTCAGTTTCTTTGATATTTTTTATTTTGATTTTTTTTTCTAAGTTAATTAGTTGAAATCTTCCAATATATTTCTATGAATATGAAATCAATAATTGATATAATTATTATATTTTGCTTTCTAAATAGCTTTTCCAGCTCATTTTCTCAAACAACTTTTTCAATAACATTTTATTTTAATTATTTAATCTAATTCGATTATTTCATTCCTCTTCAATTCACATTTCACTCTTATCTATTCTACATTCATATATACAGTATATTATTTTCACATTACATTTCTCAGTTTGTGCTATTATTAAGCTATTGAGTTTATTTAATTTTATAATTATGTTTACATTTTGTTTTGCATGGTATTACTTTTTTCAATTTAATATAAGTTGAAATTTTGTAATTCGTGTTAAGGAGGCAATATTTGGTTTCTACCGGTTTGCCTCTACATATTTCATTCATGAATAAATAAATAAACTCTATTCGGAACCGATAGCTTTCCATAATATTTTTCTAAATTCAAATAATTTTTTCTATAACTATAGGCTAATATTATGAAAAAAAATATGGCCTAGGGCCTAGCTTTCTTCAATTATTTTTTTCTACTAATAATTTTATTATAGAAAACATGTTTTAATTAATAAAATTCAAATGATATGATTATATAAAATCTACTATAAAAATCATTAATATTATTTTAACAAAATTTCAATTCTTTGCAGACACTGATGAGCTTAATCTGAGAAAATTGGAATTTGAAAAGAAGTTGAAAGTATTAATAAGAGATCACCAGGCTCAGTTCTCACCTACACAATTGCAGCCTCCAAGCCATCAAGACTGGAATTCAGGTAAAGTGGAAATCCATAATGAAGCCTTTTAGATTTTATCATACCAAAACTCTGTTCAATACTTTTTTCTGCTGTATTTAAAAATTTTTAGTTTTATTTATTTATTTATTTACAAAGACAACTGTTTCCAGGCTTAAGCCCATTGAAACAACAGACATAATTAAATAATAAGAGCAGAGCAAGTACAAAGATAATCTTATATCTAAAGTAAAACTAAAAATAAGAATAATGTAGAAATCGCGAAGACAATCAATACAAGAGAAGCAGTAATAATAATAAAATATACAATATGTATTAAATCAAAAATGATATTGATGAGTTGAGAAGAAAACTAAAAATAAAATATCGATAAGAAAGATATACAAATAAATTAAAGTAGAAAGAAACAGCTAAAGGAGAGTTGAGATTTAAGACAGTTACTCATGCATGCATATTTCCTGTAATTTTACTATGGTAATTCTCCTAGTAGGTGCAAGTATAGGCGGTACTTGAAAGAGTTGATAGAAGGAGCTGAAACTATATGAAATGGCAGTAAGTTCCACAATCGCGAAGCCATAACTAGAAAAGACTTAAATGTTGCAGTTCTATGAAGGGGTATCTGCAGAGTAAATCGGTGGGATTGAGTGGCTCTGGAGTGAACATCAGTGAGAAGGGTGAAGCTATTTATCAAGTAGTCAGGGCCAAAGTTTTATGCAAATAGTCCAGTCATTTCATCCAAAAAAAGGCCCTTTGTGGGAAAAATTCAGGACGCTGCGACATTTTCGTGTAATGTTCTCGGTCCTTGGACAACTTATATTCAAAAAGTTGACCTTGTTAACCTTGTGCTTAATACAGAGTGCCCCAAAAACCACTAAATTTCGGTTCCGCTCCTAGTTTTCTCCAGTATTTTTTCAAGGAAAATGAAAATTTGATACTTTTCAGTATTTGATTGTAACTTTCGCCTGACGTTTTGGAAATGTGTATTTCAAAATCACTCTGGGGATAATTTTATTCTCTACAATTTGAGACTAAATTAACCTATCTTGGATAGTTCTCAAGCTACACCTGTAAACAAATATCCTTGCATTTCCAGAAATGCACTTTTTCTTGCTATTTATTCGAATATTAATCTTTACGTACCTATATTGAAGTTTCCTGTCCGAATATTTTGAATTTGATCATTTTCCATCGAATGGCCCATCTACCACACTCAATCGAGGTAATTTTCTAGCATAAAGAGTCCTTAAAGGATGCTTAAGGATCATACGCTAAGGACGCCTCTAACTTTGGTGGGAGTGAACGAATCTTGACAAATCATAGCTCATTCTTCTCAGCTCATCAAGGCGATTAAAATGCATATGTCACAAGTCAAATTCGGTCAAAATTGAAACATTTTATTCCTGTGGTGACTCCAACTTTTATCTTTGTGTAATGAGTATGGGCTATTTTTTGCATTCAAATGCTTATATCTCGATAGTACTTGATGATAGAGAATCATGCATAATTGGTCTCAAATTATAGATTACAACTATTTCTTTCATTTTTAGTAGTTATAATTTGAAATATCTGTTCCACTAGATGAGATATTCTTGTTTATCTAAGAAGCAAAATTGTCAAATTATCTCCTCTTTCAATATTTTTGCATATCTCCAATTGAAAGAACATTTACAAGAGGTTTCTCTCACACTCAGTATTGCGGAGAAAGAAATTGTCTACAGCTTGAAACCAATTCTAAGACTCTACAGTGTTGCAGTTCTTATTTACAGACCATTCAATAGATGTAAAATTGAGAAAAAATTTTAAAAACTCACATTTTCAATTCTTCAATTAGGTGTAACTTTAATTAAAGGGTTGAATATGAAAATTATTAGTGCATTTTGAAGAGAAGAAAATTCTCTACAACTTGATTGTATCACAAGTCTCTTTACTTGAATAAATCCCGAGTTAGAAGACTTGAACTATTCTTGTGTATTTGAGAAAAAACACAACTTTCCAATGCTCTCAGGTATTTCACGGATTCAAATTAAATTGAGAACTGAACAATCATTTCACTCGAAGTTTATCAGTTTCGAATTATATTCCATTTCTGCCAAGGAGAAAATTCTCTGAATTTTTTATCATTTTTCAAGGTAAAAATCAAAAACATTTGTAACTCAAATCGCTTTTTGCTAGGATCAATGTTTCTTATGTCGGACTTTCGCGTGATTAGCTGTTGTGAAAACGGTCAGTTGTTTCTCGTCTTTGGAGGAATAGTGAACTGATTGTTGCATTACACTCTCACTGACTAACTGAATGCTATTCATCAGAGGTATTCTGCCTCGTCACTTTCCTACGGAAGCTAGCTTATGGTTGAGAGGATCAACGTGCTAACAACACGTTACCTTTATCCTGGCTGATGATTCTTCACATCTGCTGCTTAGTAGAGTAAATATGAAACTGGCAGCCAGCTGGCAAGCCTGAGCCCTTCATGGATTGTTGAGTAATTGAAAAAATAAAGCTTAAAACTCTTCCTGTGAATGATTGCCATCTTCAAGGTTTACACCGCCAGAATTTCTACAGCTGCCTGTACAATTAATGCACATTGATGAACATTGAAAACCTCCCTTCCTGCACCTCTGGTGCTGCAACCAGATTTACATTCACACGATATCAATGATAAAATATGATTTGGAGCAGCATTCTTTGTCATAGAGATGGGTTTCAGTCCATCTTTTGTTTTAGTTCATCCCCAATTCTCTGGAATTGTATTGAAGCCCAACCATGATTGTATCTGCTGGTATGTGCGGAAGGAGTGCAATCTGCCAGCATCACTTGTGGGTGGGAGTCTAGCAAGGTTACAATTCGATCTTGCTGTAATTTTATTGAAGGTTTTAAAGCGCTATAGATCTAGATTGTCTGTGGGTTTTCCTCCATACAGTGCTACCAACACTTTCTCCCAGCCTCAGCAATCTCTTCACAAGTAGCATCCGGTTTTTTGAAAATTGAAGAAATTTCTTGTAAGAATGGATTCTTCATAAAAATTTTGCAAACTGTTTCTTTCAATTCCAAAAGGTGTGGAAGTTGTATCACATCCACTTATTGCATGAATGAGAAGAATATCCTCATGATTAAAAGTACAAGAAGATGTTGAATAAATGATGCTGGGAACATTTAATTTTCCTGGCTTTTGGAAATAAATATTCTTTTTAGATGGACACAGAGCTGTAAGGAGGACAAGGATATCAACATCTTCTGCAATAATCACAGCACTGTCAAATTTGGTAGATTTCACTAATGCAGTTTCAACAATCTTTGTATCAGCATCCTCAGTAGCCTGATGAACTTCAATTTCTTCAGCCAACTATTTAGTCATGAGCATGGCAATAAATTCTCGCTTATTTTCACAATTGGCCAAAAAACTTTCCTGTGATATTGTTATTTTAGTTGATTTTCAAAAATTGAATTTATTTGAAGCGTATATTGAGGTACAACGAAACCTTTCAGCAGATTTTGTGCTCTGGTTCTCAGTGTCAATTGGATAGCCATCAAAAACTACCTTGTCTTCCAAAAACTATGTCTTCCAAATTTCCTGAGGTACTGGATATATGTTCTACAAATTGACTCAAATGTTTCGATTTTTTTCTTGTTCCACACAACTTTATGTAGAAGGTAACCTCCATCAATAATGTAACATGTCCTCTCTTCAGTTTGAGTGGAATTCTCCACTGGTGTGAATGCATGGTATAGTGCTGATTTGGTTCCCTTTACACATGCCATTCTCTGTGAAGAGAGATATTGGGAAAGGTGCCAGCTCATATTTGAATAACTCTTTCAAGTCCTCCTCAGAGACTGCTTGAGAATGCAAACCTCGTTTGGAAGAGCCCCAAAGGGTCAATTATCACCTTATTGTTTGGGACTTTTAAGTAGAATAATGCGAGGCAAGAGTCACCACTTTATTTTTTCTTTTCAATTTTATCTCTCCAAAACAATCTTCTTTCATATTCTCCATACATCTAATTCCAATTTCTCTAGCTAGATGACAATTCACATCTTCATGTCCAACCAATCCAGAACTCAGTGAGATAATGTTCTCATTCATGATGAATGGTGGGTGCTCTGCAAACCATGTTTTTAATTCAGTTATATCTCCAGAGTCTCTTGTCACACGGGAGGGACGCATATCAACATGTTGTTCAGAAGTTTCCAAGCTTACACCAGTGAATATTTCAATTTGTTCACAAATATTCTGAAGGTATATAATTCCTATTGACCATCGAGAAAGGGGTACGCGACAAAGTGTCTCCCCGACAAAGTGTCTCTCCGACAGCCATTCCCCTTTTAAAGCCAGTTTTTAGGAGACCGGTTGACGGCGACAACTGGTCTCCTTTCCAAGCAGATTTTAGAAGGTGCTCCGCTGACGCGGATACACTTTGACGGCAGCGCTCCAGGGGAATGGTTGTCGGGCACGGGCCCGACAGCCAGTCTCCTTCTTTCTAGTAGGGGAACAGATGTCGGGTATACACTTTGACGGCAACGCTCTAGGGGTCCCGTTGTCGGTTGCGATCCCGACAAACTGTCCCCTCATAACATCACATGAAATCACAATTCCGGTTAGGTCTATTTTAGTGCATTTCATTTTAAAAAATGTACTATTGGTCTTGCCCTAACAATCGAAAATTTATGGTGTGATATATTTTTTACACGTTTTCGAGTCCCTAGAACACAAATTTGATGTCTGTTCAAATTCATTTATGTACTTATATGCTTCAGCAGCCGAAATATCCCTGGCTCAAAAATGTAAGTTAAGTCTAGTTTCTAAGTGTACAAGTGTCTACAATTCTACAAGTGTCTCCTATATATATTATTACATTTATATATACATATAATAACATTTATGGTAATAATATATACAGAAGACACTTGTAGAATTGGAAAAAACATTTAGAAAGAAGACTTAACTTACATTTTTGAGCCAGGGAATATTTCGGCTGCTGAAGCAAGCCTTCTTCAGCCCAGACTGTTGAAGATGTAGAGTTGCTGCCATGTGGTTGTTTGAATTCAGCCGTTACAGGTTGAGTAGGAGGGGGGGGGACAGGAAGTTGGAGGAGTACAAATTCCCCCCCCCCAAAAAAAAAAAAAAAAAAAAAAAAAATAATAATAATAATAACTAAATAAAATTAAAGCAGAATAAAAATGAATAAATAGAATCTCCAATTCCAATTATTTGCTTCAATTCTTCAATTCCCTTTCATAGCATAATCCCCAACTTGGCTACCCTGCAATTTGTACTCCTCCAACTTCCTGTCCCCCCCCCCTCCTACTCAACCTGTAACGGCTGAATTCAAACAACCACATGGCAGCAACTCTACATCTTCAACAGTCTGGGCTGAAGAAGGCTTGCTTCAGCAGCCGAAATATTCCCTGGCTCAAAAATGTAAGTTAAGTCTTCTTTCTAAATGTTTTTTCCAATTCTACAAGTGTCTTCTGTATATATTATTACCATTATTTTAAAGTGACTCTGTGATGTGCTATAATAACATTTATATATATAATAAAATATATATATATCACATTTATATATATATATATATATATATATATATATTTATATATTTATATATGTACAGATTCCTATGAAGTCGATAACTCCCGAAGGGCTCGTTGGAGAGCGACCAAATTTTGCACAGGAATTATCAGTGTTAATATCTCGGTCAAGTTCGTTAACCAGTCAAATTGGTCCAAGGGTAGGGGGTGAAATCAGGGGATGAAAAATTGAAAAATCACTACAAATCGACCAAAATCGTTTTTCGATTTGAAAATTGGTGTGTATAATACCCTTATTATGCCCTACAATTTGAGCCATCAACGAAACAAATCCAATACAAAATGGCGGAGAAAATGGCAAATAATATGCCAAAAAAGGTATTTTTCATGGGTTTTTCGAAAACGGCACCTTTGAATTTATACCCTGAATAGCTCATTACAAGTCATATGGTTTAAGCCACCATAGAATTGCATTTGAAATGCACTCTTTCCGACCGCCAGCTGCCGAAGAGAATTTGTTTGAAAATTAGAAATGAAGTCAAATGAATAGAATTGTTACAGTCTCCAAGTTCCATGTCTTCTCATTTCAATAGAATTAAATATTCCTTATTCAAGCATAATCCGAAGTACTGCGTATAATGGTTGTTATCGTTAGCTGACCAACGCTATCCAGCTGGAGTAAATGGAGTTACATTCAATATAACACATGTTTATGTCAAAAAATTGTGAGAGGTGATCAAATCAATTTTTAATTTATTTTTTACAATATTCATGTAATTCAACAGTTCGGCCGCAGCTTCAGAGCAAAGCTCGGTACCAGATATTTCTATTTAATGCCCCAATTATCATATGTTTGCCTAGCTCCATCAGGACCTCCTAAATACCGCCTTAATCTATTAATTGACCGAACGTAAGTGAGGTCTAGATTCAAAACGACGATTTTGAATTTTTTATGTTTGTTCCGCGTTTACGACGAAATCCATTGCGTTCACGGTGGCAATACATTGTGATGAAATTGGACAGGAATGTTCTGTTGAGATTGTGCGACGATGTATGTATAAAGTTATTTGAAATATGTCATTTCAAGGATAATATGAAAGGAAAAGGAATTACCTGTGTACTAAAATAATATTACTATATACCGGTACATTAAGTAGTAGTTCACAGAACTACTAGGATTCATTCAGAAATTGAAAGTTGAAATTTATACAGAGGTTGGAAAATCAACCCATATTTTCATCGAGCGAAAATCTGATCTACTTTACTACAGATACTAGGAAACTGATGTGTTCTATTACCTGTGTACTTTACCATCTTTGCAGTATTGGAATAATAATAGAACGAATAATAGTTTGAATGCGTATGATGCTAACAAACCAGCATCAAATACTAGATAGATACTAGATAACTAGCTTACTAGTAATCTTTTATTTAGCTGATATTCATGACTTTTTTAGTCAATATACTTATTGATATTCTTTTACAATATCAATATCACTTCAAAAGTTATGAAATGGTTTGAAATCAAGTTATTGGAATTCTAAAGTAAATTAGAAAAGGTGCATCTGTGCATCCTATCCGTGAGGCGGTGCGGTCGCAGCAGCAGAGCGAAGCTCGTTGCCCCGATATTTATAAGTATTAGATAACAGTTGGACGTATTTCATGAAGTGGAACACGAATAGTAGATCTATGTTCGTTTTTATCAATGTATAAAATTGCATTTGTTGAACGAGCGAAGCGAGTTTCTACTTCTGACTCAACGATCAATTCGTTGTCTGTCATTTCGTAAGTTCGTTCGTTTGTGTGTTCGACAATAATTCACGAACGCCTTCTTTAATCAGCTTCAAATTCAAAACATATATTCTTCGAACCTTTATACAGGTCAAGTTCGTTGGACAATGAAATCGACCGACTTATCATCCTTTTTCGGCGAAAATAAGCTCTCAGCAACGGTATATCTATAGATACTCCCGTACCTATTATATTTCATCACAATAATCACGGCTGAAAAGAATGACATATGGAAAATTTTGAAAATCCTTCTGATTTCAATAGAAAAGCTGATTAAAAATTAGCGGCAAATTTGAAGATATTATCTTGAGAAATAATAATTTTCTCAAATCAAGGGAACTTTCATGTGAAGTCATAAATTGATCTCTAGTTTGAACATGTGATAGAAGTCTTTATTTTAACAGCTGACAATAGGCGACAAATTTGAATATTATTCTACCATTGACAATAATTCTTACAGTATTTTTGTTGAAAAGAGTAGCCTATATTATGTCGTTCCATTTCCATTTGATTTCCATGTTTTGATCATCCAAACTGATAAAATGTCAGCCGTGCTTTACTACGGCATTTAAAAAATGTTATTAAGGGGATTAATAATAATTTATTCATTTGATTTATCCGAATGAATTTACTGAACTATTGCAAAATACCATATATTTGAAAGAAGCTCTAATTGCGGAATTAGGGCTGTGGTGTAAATTATTTTTTAATAAGAATTTGCAAATAGATGACTTGAAGGAAATTCTAATGCCACGTTTACACCGGATTGTTAATAACATTAGTTAATAACTTTTTTGAATAATGTATTATTATATAGACTTATATATTATGTAAATCATCATATAAACTAATGTTATTAACATTCCGGTGTAAACGTGGCTTTAGTAGCTAAACTTTCTTGGAGGCAGATATTTTTCAAAGTGATATTGATTTTTTCCAAGATTACATTGCTCATCCAAAGTGTTTTCCCATTAAATACAGCATCTGTTGAGAGATCGAATAGTAGGTTTATCGTCGTAGGGTAAAGAAAGATATAGCTCAGGAGCACAACGGGAGAGGGAAGAATGATGGTATCATGCCTAATGAGAGTCCATCGTGAATTTAAAAAAAGAAGGACCAAAGAGTATTGGATAAGTTCAAAAAGAATCATTTAACTGAAACTTAGTTAAAATGTTTTATGTCACCTTGATTAACCTAGGAATTCACCTTGATTAACCTATGAATTTACCTTGGACTTTGGATATGCTGGAATGTTATCAAAACTATAATTATTTTGAATCCAGGGTTTTCTGCACTCTAGACACACATTTCGCAATAATATCATACAGAGCTAAGACGCCATTCCTAGTAATGAAATTTAATGTTGATAGATTATTTGTGTTGAACAACTTTGCAAGGTGATTAAATTATATCTGTATTCTAAACACCCACCCACCCACCGAGTGTTTGGAGGAGATTCAATCTTTTAGGTATTGTGATTCTTTGTATCCTTATTCGAGTAACTGAGAGTCCTTGTGAAAAAAAAAGAATTTCATGAACTGGCGTTTGAAATACATTCAGTTTCTATAAATCATTAGATATTAATCGATTGATTGGTGATATCAACATATAATACTATAGATTTTGAAAACTCCATATTTTTTTACAAGAATTATTCCGTTACTTTGAAAGTTTGTAACTTTGAATTGTGAATTATTTCATTCGTACTTCAAAATCCCTCAAGGCGAAATTAAGTTCTCTTAAATTTGAGACCAAATTCACACTTCTATGTCTAGTGGCCACCACAGACATAAATTTCTAAACACGTAGGCTCTATTGTACTCTGGGCGCCGGTAGTTTTGGAAAGCACCCCTTTACCAAATTATTCCAGCTCGTTGCATACGATTTTTTTGTTTTCTAGGGTGGGTGTCAAAACATCCGTTGTTGTGAAATAAACAACGGTCCTCTATAATCTTTGCTATCCCATGATGACTTCTATGATGACTTCCATCTCACCTTCTGTCCCATTCTGAGGGCTGCCTCAGAAATCATTTGTGTCAATAACAAAGAGCTTCAACACAATAGATGTTTCAATAACAGTAGTTGAGAATTGTTTTACCAGAATCCTATCCAATTCTCAACTTCTACCTACATAGTTTTGATGAATAACGTGATATGTGCTTCATGTAATATTCAATATTTTCATTCAATATGTATTAACTATAAAAATCAATATGTAAAAACTATCATATCACATTCACAACTACTGGTACTCAACAAGTGAAAGTTATCAATGCTTGGAAAAAGTAGAAGCAATTATTACTGCTTAATGATACAATATCCGATAATATCAGAAGGCATTGAATACTCGATTTTGCAAATGAAATTTTCTAGGAGTAACTTAGGCTATTCCTACTGTGAAAAAATACTATCACATGTTGTGTACAGTCAAGTAAGGTTTTCCTATTTCATCCTTTAAAATACGAAATAAAGAAATACTAATAAATTATTTTTGATATTCCTTATACGATTTATAGTTTTTATATTCTCATTACAATTTCTGCAATTTCTACAATTGCAAAAAATCCCCCCATACCAACTATCGATCAATCCACCTATTTGCTCATCCTATGTACCCGAAATCGATTGTAGGTCAACATTGTCCATATCAGGTTCCGTACATGTAAAGTTCATTACCCTTACCCTGTAGACTGTAGACCATCATCACATGTTCATTAAGAAATATTTTTGAAGGAGGCAGACATTGACATAATAAGCAGAATCTTGACACTGAGATACTACTTCCAATTCTAAAAATAATACATCCTGCCCATTCACTGAATTCAACAATCTATCTGGACTCCCACGCTCCACAGATGCAGTAATATAGGGTTTTCCAACTCAACAACCCTAATTAGCGATGAGAACAGCTCCCTAGTCTGGTCTAGGTAGAGGCCTGTCGAAAATAGCATCTATTCTTCAATCTCAAAACGAACATCCAAAACTTAATGATCCGTACATTGATCTATCCAATTATACATTGTTTGGTTTAGTGCAAGGGTAGTGGACGTGTTATTTTTTGAATTATTAGTAGCAGCAGTATACGAGTGTCAAGATTCTGCTTATGTTGAGTACCTCATTAATAACTTGAGGTTACTACGAGCTAACTCATTCACTCTAATTGGTTATTTGGGCTGAAAAGAATAATAGTACACAGTAGAATATTATGTTGATTTTAATGACTAAATAATTTCTAGTTACTCCCTGGAATGTCACCTATTGTTCGAGTTTATTAGAGGTATTTAATTGGCTGAGCGAAAGTAATGATTTGCGAATTCAGAATTCTTATAGAGTGGGAACGTAAAATAACAGTAATTTAAAAAATATATAAATACTTCTTTAAACAAACCAAAAATAAGAAAATAACTTTCTTGATCACACTATTAGTTAATAGGAATTCTTTCTCTTATATTTCTTTAAAAAGTATTCAAATACAACTCATACGTTAATAGGAATTCCCTCTCTTATATTAAAAAAATATATATATTCAAATACAACTCAAAGGAAAAAATTGTGGCTCGAAACTAGAATTTTGAAAGTATTTATTGAGCAAATATTTCTACTTTTTAAAGCTTAATTTGTCTTGAGACACACTTTTTTCGTTTGAGTTGTATTTAAATACTTTTTTCAGAAATATAAGAGAGGCCTACTAACCAATAGTGTCATCAAGAAAGTTATTTTCTTCTTTTTAGTGCATTTAAAAAAGTGTTTATATTTTTTCAAAATTAGGCTACTAATTAAATAGGTTACTATTATACTGTTATTTTCATCTTTTACTTTTCATTCTAAATTATGACCGAATTATAAAATTTTGAGCGGAATAAACCAGAAGCGAGTCCTAGAACACAGAGACTTTGGAGTTGAAAGGCAAAAAATTAAAATAACATAATTATGATGTGTACAGCTGATAAACACATAACTTACTTTTGAAACTTAAAAGTGATGGAATTCGCTCAACACCTGATTCACTAATCAATACACAGGTAAATAAATTGTCTCATTTCAAATTTCATTTATTCAATTGGAAAACAAAAATTAACACCGAATCCAATGAAAACTTTGCTTAAATTGTAGTGTCGGATAGTAGGCTACCAATCAACTTGTAAAAACCAGAACTCTATGTGGCCTATGAACCGAGATATAATCGAAAATATATGGCATGCTCTCTCGCAAGACAGAGTAACTATATTTAAATAAGAACAAAAAGTTTTTGACTCATATTATGTAATTACCAATACTAAGATTTCAACTTGCGCTTTGCGGCTTGGCAGGGCGTTAACATCCCTTGCACCCGCGTTGGACAAGATCTTTCGATTAAGTTAAATAGTGTTCATGATTCACTCAAGGATAAAATGTGAGGTTTTTTAATCATACCCTGTGCACCACAATTACAGAAATAAGTTTTTGAAGATTTACACACCAATACTTTCCAGTTTTACTTTTACCAACGTTTTTCTGCACATCAATAAGCACATTTTTTCGCTCTATAATCTATATTTATGACGGAAGAAATAGAATAATTCTACCAATGGAAAAATTGAAAATATTCTCTTTCAACGATCAAAACCATCAATGGGTATCATTAAAAAATCGCACCCTCCTCAATTAGCAAAGTGGTAAACGCTATATTAAACTCAAAAATGCAAAAATTTGCCCCCCGGATCCCCTTTTAATTTTAGGGAGTTGAAAACCCTTAGTGGTAATTGTATTTTCTCTGTATCCAAAGAGAAAAGGCTATTTTCTACAATTTGAGCCCAAATGCGACTTTTTTCCATCAATGGCTTCTGAGGTAGTCGCAATTGAACACAAAAATAGACTGTTTCTCGGTATATGGTGTGAGATGTTATTTCGATCAAGCCTGCTTGGATAATGTAGGCTTTTAATTGATAGCCATGAAAAAAATTCTTACGATTGATTTTGTTGTCCAATACACTTCCCATGAGATGATGATATAAAACCCAGGAACCCAGGTGTGCATAGACAAGAAAGATATAATGTGGATAATTAAATGAGTTTATGAAAGTCTTTGAGCAGAAGGGTGAATTGTGTTTGACTGTCATGATAACCAGCTATTTTTATAGGCTCTATTTGAAACTTTTTATGTATAACTTGATAAAATATTGAAAAAAACTACGATTTCGGTAAAGTTCCAACTTTGAAAAAGTAATTGTAACATTTTTAGGCCCTCATGAACCCTCATAGAGTAGCTTTTATTTTCTATATATTTGAAAGTCACGCCAAATCTATGGAGGGGAAACGCACCAATCACAGTTAAATGAAGACACCATTTTTGGTGAAATGAATTTCTGCTGGAAATTCCCAGAAGCCCCACCCCCACTATCACCCATAGAGTATTTATTTATCAATATAATAATATTTAATATTCTCACTCCTTGAAACCTCGGAGACTGATACTATAATTGTAGTATTTAGATACTAGCTACTAGTATCCGTATAGAGACTGTGTAAAGTCTGTAGTGTCCGTTGCCAATATTGCAGACTCCACGATTTTTGTAGGTACGTCAGGTTTCTTGTCAACCCTATAAATTTCAATAAAAAATACATTTTGCGCAAGGACACATCACAGTGTTTATCAAGTCTAGTAAAGTTTATAAATACGACAAAAAACTAGACGTGAAAAATGGATGTTTGAATTGACAGTGGATGTGGACCCCAAGTGGATGGAGATCCGGCGGTTAAAACAGCTGTAAGGCCGGTATTAGACGGTAATATTCCTATAATCACTTAAAATCATATTTGAAGAGATGGAACTACGAGATAATTATTTTCATAATAGAAATATTACCGTGTAATGCCGGCCTAAACCGGCATGTCGATCAATGATGATTGTAATTTATCAGTGGATGAGAACCCTTACAGAGACCTAATACTCACAGGATGACCATTGGTAAGAATCGCTTCACAACAGTATGCTGATACGTAAAATCTCCTTGTCTGTCGACATACCTTTGCCAAACATTCAAATTCTAATGTGATATAACACTTAAGACAAAGATTATTTGTATAATTTGCTCATTTGTCACACTTTTGCTAAGAGGAACAAATGACATTGGAAATTTATTTATAAACCGAATTTTTAAACCGATAAAAACTGACAAATCGGCATAGGTGGATTTTAGTTTGGAAATGCGGCCGCAGCTTCAGAGCTCCGTGCCCAAATATTATGATTCAAGAAAGACAATCACAATGCACCCTAAACCTATAATAAGGTAATCAATGTAAAGCGTTAGGCCAGTATTACAATATAATATTTCTATTATCTTGGTTAATCATAATGATAAGTGATGAATAATTGATTTCATATTTATATCTCTTATGATTCACTAAGATAATAGAAATACTATCGTGTGATACGATTCATTATGATTCACTAAGATAATAGAAATACTATCGTGTGATACTAACCATAAACATAATTATGGATAGGCCTTATTAGGCCTATCAAGAAATTACGAAATTAGAGGATGAAAATATAAGCATGAAGTTGACAAAATTTCTTGGTCAAATTTGGTAGAGTATATTTCAAATTAGGCTTTATAGCCATTCCATACAGGCTTTAAAGTCTCATTCATTTCTCTTGTCGTGACTCTCACAGTTAGAATCAAATTGTTTTGATTGTAACTTACCTGCTTTTTACTGGTGAAAATTATTCTTTCATTCATTCATGTGTAGGAATTTGGAAAGAGAAATATACTCTTTCTTTTAATGTTTGCAGTCGTATCAATCACAACATTAACAAGCTTTTCTTCTAATAATCAAATTCATAGAATGTGTTGAGCAGTGTGATTGTAGCCCTGCTACTTTCCGCCTGCTATAGTCTGTCCAAGCAAAGAAGACCCTCTGGTAAGGTGAGAAAATGACTCCAGTTCGGTCAATATTGGTTAAAAAATGATCGATTTGGTGTCGATTGTAGGAAACATTCTGATCTACAATTTGAGACCAAATCGATATTTGTTGAAAAAATATTGACCGAGCTGGAGTCATTTTCTCATCTTGCCAGAGGGTCTTCTTTGCTTGGACAGACTATACAAGCTGGTGTTGATGCCCAATAGGGGAACGGATGTCGGGGAGACACTTTGTCGGCAGCGCTCCAGGGGAATGGTTGTCGGGCACGGGCCCGACAGCCAGTCTCCTTCGTTCGACCAGGGAATGGATGTCGGGAGAGACTTTGTCGGCAGCGCTCCAGGGGAATGGTTGTCGGGCACGATCCCGACAGCGAGTATCCTTCGTTCTAGCAGGGGAACGGATGTCGGGGAGACACTTTGTCGGCACTGGCATATTTTCAGCAGGGTACTGGTTGACGCCTGTGGTCAAAACCAAGAGGGGAACGGTTGTCGGGGAGACACTTTGACGGCGACCCTCGAGAAAGCACTCTCTCTGTGAAACCACGGCCATGGGTGAGACCTCCATACGATTTCATCAGTGTTTGTTCAATGGTCATGTCAGACCATATACCTGACCAGAACTTATCAGTACGTTGTATGGTGAAGTAGCCTTCACTTGTGAACTTTCTGAACTCTTCTGGGTCCATCTTGTCTGCTAAATGTATCATATCCTGGTAATAGAGATGGGAACTTTTGGCATAATTCAGGTGTCCAGCTGAATGGAGGTATGGAATCATCTCTCTTATGCAATCGAGATGCAATTTCCAGTCACCCATTCTTTCTGCTCTTTTAAAATCCTTCATGAGAGTGCACATGCGGAAGTACTGAATCCACATAGTTGAAGTTGGTCCAAAGCTCTCCAACTCTTTCAGTTTATGTTAAAATTTCTGGGCTGCAGATTCGATTGCTGAATTGTCAAAAGTCCTTGATACTATAGCATCCTTCAAAGCTGTAATTTCTGTCTTCTGTGAAATGGATCAAATTGAAAATTAGCCCAGCTAGAGAGACATGACTGAGACAGTGAGCTCGAACAGCTCTTGCATATGCATGACCAGAGAGAATTTTTTCAATGCTTTTTTCAGCATAGATTTTAGTAAATAGGGGTTTGAGTCCACTACCTTCCATTATCCTTCCCATTGCACCCATAAATGACATCAAAAGATGAAATTCACCCAACCTTATAATAACATCTTTAATTGATTATTTGTGACCATGTTTTGTGCTTTCCAGTAGAGAGGTTGATCGAATGTTACTATACAGTATTTTTGCTTCAAAGTTGCACATTTTTTAGTAGCAGCAAAAATGGCAGTGTATATTGTATCAGGATCATTTGGGGCTGCATTTATGAAGGGAGGAAATAACTCTTGAGCAGTCACGTGTACTTATTTCCATAAATCCATTCCAGCCTGGCACTGATGATGAATCTTCTGAATTTTTTGCCTACAGCCACACAATATCAGGTTTACAGGGTGAACCATTATGATCACTTGGACTAATATCTTCAATTTCCAAAAATTTTAAACCTTGATTATACAAAGGATAATTGGCCTCTAAACTGAATTGTTTACCTAACAATTCTGCTGATGATTTCAATTGTAGACAAAGAAAATGTTCATTAGTGGTCACTGCATTTTCTGGTGTGATAGCCATAATGCCTCCCATAGCATGGAAAGTACCATGTCTAGTGTGTTCACATTGAAATCCGCATTGTCAAAGATAAATTGACTGAATGAACTGGGAGACTCTTCAATTTTGTTTTTTTCCCCTTGTAAAACATAGGGCGCTTCCATTCTATTGGCTTCAGCATACAAAGCTGAAAACTAGCTAGAAGATTTAAGAGGTGTTTCGAGCCAAATTTCTTGTAAATGTAAGCAGCAATTGCAATCATGATGGAAGACAAGAATGATCTTAGGCAAACTGCAAACATGATTGCATGTGCCAAGGCAAGACATTTTTTCTTCCAATGGTCAAGGGAGGCTTTTTTATTAGTCAAAATTATAGCCTGAAGAAGTAATAGCAGTGTTATGGGTACAAAAGAGTGTGCTTTTTTGAAAAAATCATTGTTTGGAGGATAATGCGAGGTGTTGAAGATATTGGAGCAAATATCTTCCAGAATTATCATTCCAGCAGTTTTTACTATTCAAAGTCTTTCCTTTTGTAGATCATCAAGTTTGTTTGTACTGTACCAATTTTCACTCAAGATACTGTCACAAGTACTCTTCAAGCAAACTACAGTTCCCTTTTGTGTTTCATAAATGTCAATTTCATCTCTACATTTCTCTTTCAAACGATTTATTACAGTTTTGCGATGTGGATTTGTTTGTTCATGTATTGCATCTGATAAGTCTACAGCTTGGAGTAATTGGGTGTGAGAAAACTGGCACTCGTCTCTATTGTCTTCAAGATAGGAGGATATCTTTTCCACATACCGATCTAAATTCGAGCACCTCGGTCTCCCTGGTATTGCTCCTGGTAATTTGTGAAACATCAAGGCATTTCTTATGGTATGTGGCATTCACTTCAACCAAATCTTCACCACAAACCTGTCTGGCAATGTCTCTCCCCACTTATCATTTCGCTCTTTACTCACTTGAATAATAGTTTGAATTAAGTCTTTATTAGTGATTTTTATAAGTTTTTGGCGTCTGTGTTTTGGCAATTTAGTTGAATTTGTCTGGATGATACGTTGAAATTTGTCTACACATAATAAACATTCATTCACAATATCAAATTTACGCACATTTGATCTAGATGAAACACAAGAGCTCTGCATGTTGATAATTGTGACGTGAATGGGCAATTATCAGTTTCTCCTTGATGTATCGTAATCAGCATATTTTATGAACTTCCACCTGCTTGATCCCTCTCAAAAATTTTTCATCTTCTGATATTTTTCGTTTAATGCTACATTTGAGAAGAGTTGTGACTCCACCTTGTTTCACAGTAACTACTTCATCATCTTTTAAAATATCTTGACATATGAAACACAATTTTCTTTTGGAAGATGAAGCCATTGCAGGTTTTTTCGATCTATGATTTAGAGGTCACTTGTACGCATCCATGACAATGATTTGACTTGATTGACTTGATTTGAGAGCCTGAAATAAGTGTTTCATAAATTAAATGAACCAGATTATTTTTATATTCTCAAAAACAAAAAACCAAGATATTAACATCTAGTAATGCTGAAGAAAGGAATCTATCAAGTTTATTTAATCGATTATCATCAATTTCCAGTGTTTCACCTATTCCATGACTTGCTCAAACTTTGGACAATAGTTGTTTCTTCAATAATTATTTTTTTCTACAACTGCGCGTAAAACAAGATCTCACGAGCTGAATTCTCTTCGTAAAGAAGCCCATTTCTGAGGAGAATCTCCATTACGCTCACTAACCATCTGCGCATGCGCAGTAGAATTACTTTACGCTCGCTAAGCAACTGCGCATGAGCAGTAAAGTTACTTTATGCTTGCTAATCAGCTGATCATGGCTCGCCAAAAGTAGGTCAGGTGGAGTCAAAACATAACCTAACAAAAGTCTACAATGTCTGATTGTACCCGTACCGGTAATTACACAAGAGTAATTTAATAGTTTGCAGTATTGAGGACTGAAAAAACTGTAGATTAACAGGTTCGTGCAGTTGTAGAAAAAATATTGTATGTAATTCGCGCGTGATGCTTCTTTATCGCTCTTGCAAAATTATCATGCTTTGCTACGCGTCGCGTGATAACTGTTTTGCGCGAGCGATAAAGTCGCGCATTACGCTCTTAATACATAAATAGCTATTTTGTAAAGTAAGTAGGCTACCTCTCTCTAGTAAACGTCTATAATGTAAATAATGTTGATGTGGAAATATATCGTCGTGAAAACAAAGAATTCTTTAATTAAATTGAAAGTTTATTTTGTTTTTTTTATTTGTCCATTCACTGACTATTAATTCATTTTCAATTAGTTCATTTTATTAGTATTGAAAAATAGATTATAAAGGTGAAGAAGATTTCTTGAGTAGGTGAGTGAGAGAAATTGTTGCATCTTATGAAAATGAATTGACATATACGTACCTTGATAAGAATACAAGTAGAGAAACTGCTTGATGACACTGTAATAACTAGGATTCAAGACTTTTCGACTTTCCAGAATACAGAAGAACATCGACTAGCCTATTTTGAACTCTCATAGAATTGTTCATAATAGCGGCACATGTCCAATAATGAAACAATGTCTGACTTGGAAAACAGATCTTGTGGTAGCTGAATCATGATGGAAGGAGGAAACACATGAGAATATTGATGAATGAGGAGATGATGGGGATAATAAAAATTTATATTAAGCTCTGTGTAGGTTCCTGTTTGAAAAACCCAGAAAATTGAATAAATAATATTATTTGAAATTCAATTGCTAGACAATTTATTAAAAATGCAAATTTTTATAAAAACTCTCCAAATAAAATTTTAAAAATTGAGTTTTACTGCCTGTGGGTTTACTGCCTCAGCTGTTTTCCGTTTTCCTTCTCTTCATAGGAAACAGAAAAAAAAAGAATTCTGATTATTCTTGACACGCGTATCTGGAGAATCGGACTGAGGTGAGAAATGAAGGATACATAGCCTACAACCCTACATATCACAAAAATATTATAAATGGAAACAAATAATATCACTCGATTAGAATGGAAAATAATTCGAAACTGATAAACTTCGAGTGAAATGATTGTTCAGTTCTCAATTTAATTTGAATCCGTGAAATACCTGAGAGCATTGGAAAGTTGTGTTTTTTCTCAAATACACAAGAATAGTTCAAGTCTTCTAACTCAGGATTTATTCAAGTAAAGAAACTTGTGATACAATCAAGTTGTAGAGAATTTTCTTCTCTTCAAATTATAACTACTAAAAATGAAAGAAATAGTTGTAATCTATAATTTGAGACCAATTATGCATGATTCTCTATCATCAAGTACTATCGAGATACAAGCATTTGAATGCAAAAAATAGCCCATACTCATTACACAAAGATAAAAGTTGGAGTCACCACAGAAATAAAATGTTTCAATTTTGACCGAATTTGACTTGTGACATATGCATTTTAATCGCCTTGATGAGCTGAGAAGAATGAGCTATGATTTGTCAAGATTCGTTCACTCCCACCAAAGTTAGAGGCGTCCTTAGCGTATGATCCTTAAGCATCCTTTAGGCTGAGGCCGCAGTGCCGGCGGGTAGAGCGTGTAGGGTGGAGGGTAGTTGGTAAATCTATAGAACATACACACCATCCACAGTAATACATCGTATGAATGGTATATGTTCAGCCGCCATCTTGAAATTCTTAAATATGGACAACATACATGGTGGCTCGTTGGAGGAGTGATAAAGCTGGTCTGATAACCAGGTGGACCCTGGTTCAAGTCCCAAGCGGGGAACAGTTTTTTCACCACAGCACAATCACATGAATACGGCCACCCCGTCTTTCGGAGGAGACGATAAGCCGTCGGTCCCGACTACCTAAAAAGTAGTCGTCATCTATCATCATTACCCACGCACAAGCCTATGAGCTCATGTGGGCTTCACCCTCATAACAATAACAACAACAACAATAACCTCAAAAACAGTATGACGTCATACCATTCATACGATGTATTACTGTGGATGGTGTGTATGTTCTATAGATTTACCAACTACCCTCCACCCTCCACGCTCAACCCACCGCCAGTGCGGCCTCAGCCTTAAGTACTCTTTATGCTCGAAAATTACCTCGATTGAGTGTGGTAGGTGGGTCATTCGATGGAAAATGATCAAATTCAAAATATTCGGACAGGAAACTTCAATATAGGTACGTAAAGATTAATATTCGAATAAATAGCAAGAAACAGTGCATTTCTGGAAATGCAAGGATATTTGTTTACAGGTGTAGCTTGAGAACTATCCAAGATAGGTCAATTTAGTCTCAAATTGTAGAGAATAAAATTATCCCCAGAGTGATTTTGAAATACACATTTCCAAAACGTCAGGCGAAAGTTACAAACAATCAAATACTGAAAAGTATCAAATTTTCATTTTCCTTGAAAAAATACTGCTTTTTTTGAAAAATCATAACTCGGTCATAATTCGTCATAGAAGTTTGAATTTGATACCAATCGCTTGGGAATTTTATAAGCTAAAAGAATTATGATTTGAATGTTCCTGTCCGAATCTTCATTTTCGTGTAAATCGCAGAAAACTAGGAGCGGAACCGAAATTTAGTGGTGTTTGGGGCACCCTGTATCAAGCACAAGGTTAACAAGGTCAACTTTTTGAATATAAGTTGTCCAAGGACCGAGGAACATTACACGAAAATGTCGCAGCGTCCTGAATTTTTTCCCGCATGAAACCTAAAATGACTGGACTAAAAGCCAAATCCTACTATAGAGTACAGGCCCAAGTGCACTTTTAATAATACTCTCTCGATTTTCTCACGCAAACCAATCTTATTATCAGTGAAAGGTAAAGAATAATTCTATAGAATTCATTATAAGATTTAGATGCATGAGCTACAGAATATGACTACCGGTAATGATTTAATATTTTATTTCAGATTTACTTGATAGGAAGAAATAAGTATTGCACTGGCAATCATATACTGTAATTCAAAAATTAGTTGAATTGATTAGCCCACCATAAGTTGTTTTTGCTTAAACTTCTAGTAATCAGAATACTTTTCTAGCCATACCAATCTATATAAGAGTTATTTTAACTTTCAGGCCGGAAAGTGGAAAGCATAGATTTCAACCAACATCATTTGTTGCAACTATGGGGTAATTATTATTGTTTTGAATGTGATATATAATTGGAGATTGAAATAAAACAGTTCACATCATCCAATACGGATTTCATTTCTCATTCTAACTCTACGTTTCAAGGCAATAAATCTCTATAAGAGTTTAGGAGTAAGAGTTTAAGATTAGAGAGACTAAGGCTGAACGCGCACTGCTACGACTCAGACCAGACCAAGACTCAGACCAGACTAACTTGCAGCCAGAGAAACACGGAATTATACGTGATCAAATGGAGATCACATGAAGTAACGCGCACTAGTCAGACCAAGTCCAGACCAAACGCAAGACCAGAGTCAGACCACAGCTGTATACTTTCAATCATAACCATCTATCAATTCTCAGACCTTAATGTACAAAACAAGATGGCGGCAATATGGGCCTAGCCAAGCGTAATAGCAATAGGTTCAAGTTGCTATTCTTTAGAAGAAATAAGACAGAAATAGCAAACACTACGATTTTACAATATAATTAATATCCAATACAAAATTAATAATCATTACAATATGATGAACTTCAATCTAGAATCTGATTAATTATTCTATGTGAAAAATAGAAATTCAAGACATTCAAATTCCAATCAGCTTTTTCCAACATGTTTGTACCTCACTTGCTGCTCATTTTAACTTTTTTCCGTCTCTGAACCTTTCCCCCAATATTTCCAGTTATTTTTTTCCTTTGGCTTGCAAGTTTGAGACATCTTATTGTCTTCTTCAGACTCTAGTATCCGTCCAAAAAATTAAATTTCAACACCTCAAAACTTGTTTTTAGAGTGTTATTTAAGCATTCAGTTGTGTATTTTTACAAAAAAAAAAAATCAAATGTATTTTTACCATTGCTTTACATATCTTAGATCTAAACTTTGAGAAAAAATAAATTTATTTACTCTACTTCACACTCTCAGAAGAATGAACTTCAATACCTATCGGTCCGGCGTTATAGGCCTACCGTATTGTAGGCTACAGTCACAAATTACGCACTGTTTGTAACCTAATCATTTGATATTCTGAAGCTAACTGGTAAACAAGGCAGATCACTGATTTCATTAATTATTGTCTTTCACTTTTATAAAAAGCACATAGGCTAATTTGCTGGAATTGAAGGAAATGCATCACTTCTCTTGGCACTCCAATGTTTTTCTCTTAGCACTGCAATTAGTTTGCCGTCTATGACAAGAAAAATGCCTTCCTTGATAATAAAACGGTCTTCAAATACAAACTATCGAACTGTCTTTCACTACAAAATTTTGATGAAAACTTTTCTAACCAATATGTCCATTGAGAGTTTGTTTTCAGGAAACGTGAAAATAGAAATATGAACTGAATTACCATACTTGGATATTCACAATCATAAACACAACACAGACGACCCATTTGTAATAAATTATCAAATACTCAAGAAATTATGCCATATTATTTAACATAAAACAAGACGAATCGAAAGTGTAATCCATTGTCAACTTAGTAAACATTCAGTAGGCCTACTTATGAAATGTTCCAAAAATTATTTTTATAATAAAACATGTGATTTTTTGTCAACATAACCAAAACGCTATGAAATCATGAATTTGGAGTAGGGCAATTACGTCCGCCATTTTCCATACAATCGATAGGTACATTAAGGTCTGAGAATTGATAGATGGTTATGTTTCAATGTTAAAGGTACACTAGCGCGGCCACCATTCCAAATTTGGAACCAAATCACTACGGCCAGAGAAAACATTGGAAGATAGGAGAATTGCGTTTCAGGCCAGACCACAAATTTTTTCTGGTCTGGCAAGACCAAACATCAGACCAGCTGGTGTACACTCGTTTTCAAATTTGTGTTGCTTTTCACAAAACGGAATAGTCATCTTTTGTATCATTCTATCTTTTTTTTCATTTCTCTCAAAATGTCTTTTGAAATATTTGGTGCTGAACGGCTAATTTATGAAATCAAAGAGATAAGAAGGAAAGAAAAAAAATAGAAGACCGCATTAAAATAGAGAAAATTATAGAATTAGAGGAAAAATGAAAAAAAACTCTTTCAGATAAGAAATAGATGAGAAAGTGGACTAAAATTCCATTTTATTCATCTATCCATTGATGATACAATACAAATTATAATAATATTATTATTAATATAACTAGGATAGAAAAAATAGGCGAAGTCTGTACTATTTCTTGATATCTATAAATTCATTATGTATTTCGACTTCTATTCCAGGGCCGGACTAGGACTCCTGAAAGGGCGCTGCCTTCCACTTATGAAAGGGCGCATCCTTGAGGGGTTAGTCTCAGCCCATAAAATTGAGGGGTTTGGGAGTCGTCTCTGGATAAAAATTAAATTTTGACCTCGAATGTTTTGTTGATGGTGAACTTTATTGATGTTTGAAAGCTTGAAAATGGAATTTCCATGTCATTTTCCATTGAAGAAAGTTATCGAAGATCACAATCAATTTTTCATCATACAGGAATTCAATTATGAATAGCCTTTCTGGCTTCTTCGACAATAGAGAAAAATTGCAAGTGAAACTAGGAGCAATTTTTGTTGATGATTCAGTACGTTTCGAAAATGGTAAAAAAGGAATTTTGATTAATAAAGGGGAGAAATAAGAAGAATGTGGATTGAATATGTAGTACTAGGCCTGTATACTCTTTGTAGTATGACCTCTTTTGGGAGATTGGCTGTTGTTAGTGAAGACAGTTGTTTCCCGTCTCAGGAGAAATAGTAATTATTGTTGCATTACACTCTAACTGATGAACTGCATGTTATTCAGAGGTGTTCTGCGCCTCCACTTGGTTGTGAAGCCTAGCTTATGGTTGAGAGGATCACCGTGCTGACCACACGTTACCTCTATCCTAGTTGATGATTATTCGCTTGCTGTATGGTCTGTTTGGGCAGAGATGGTATTCTTTCAGGGTGGGGGATGTCTTTCGGCTTGGTCGGTGTTGGTTGGGGGCCTGTAGGTTCTGTTCACGAATTTATGGCTTTTGAGCAGGTATTGGCTGGGCTGGAGTCGTTTTTCCGTCTTGCTGGGGTGTCTTCTTTGCTTGGACGGACTGTATAGTGGAGTGAATATGAAACTGGCAACCAGCTCGTAGGCCTAGGCCCTTCTTGGGATGTTGAGACATTGACAAACAAACTGTAGAATACACTGCTTTCATTTCTTGAAAAATTCCAAACAACTCATATCAATTGTCATTGTTTCTATTAGTTTATTATGAAGCTTACCATTGAATTCTCTATCTTTCAAAATTCGAAATTGAACTTCAATACATTGAGCTGAATACTCTAAATTTTTGATAGGTTTAAAAATAATTTTACTGAAAATTTTCAAGTTTCAATTCATTATCAAATTACTTCAATTTTTTCATACAATCACTTTTATAGTAATTGGAAATTCAAATGAAAGTAAGATCATTGAATTCTATAGATTCTCAATACTTAATTAATGATCAACAAAGTAATATGAAATGTCTAATTGATGAAATTAATTATCATTAGAATAATATTGGTGATGCTATCGTCACACGAGGGCACAAGGGGCGTACAATTGAAGGGTGCACCGGCTCACGGGCTGCTGTTGGCCAGTCCGAGCCTGTTTTATTCGATCACGTTAATCTATGCATGGGGTCCATTAGTTCTTATCAGTATTCATTCTACAAGATCTATTGTTCTTTCTAAGAAAAGAACAGGTGAAATCAGATTGAACACTTAATAGACGAGTACAAAAGAGAAAATGTTAATAAATTATAGAAATTCTCTACAATACTGACACCAATTTAGGTTCACATCAGTTCTGGAAATGTTTTTTTCAAATCCTTTTTTTGAAAATACGCCCGTAATCAGGTTTTCAAAAGTTTGAGATGCATCGCGGATTGCATATTTTGGTCCTTAGTCAATTATCTATTTCATCTTAATTAGACCTATTTTATTAATTATCTAAATTTATCTATTTACAATTCGCGAAATGGCACTCATTCATGGCATGTTCGGTTGGACTTTAAAAAGCACTCTCAGAACAGCTTTTTGAAATTCTGCTGAGTTACGCACAATATTTAGGCATAAGTTTCCATAGTTTTTCCTTTGCTTTTTTTCGAGAACCAATTGGGAGAAAATGTAAAAATTTATTAGACAGGTTCCGATTGAATTTAGAATTGTGTGTTGAAAATTTTTGAAATCAAAATGATCCTGTTAAGTTATGTGAGTAAAAAAAGCGAGTCAGTTTTAATTGGAATTTTCAGGCGAGCGAAGCGATCCTATCTGTCTATTGACACTCCTGATATTACCAGGGGTCCAGGTGGATAGGCGAGCGAAACAATGCGGTACAGTGTAATACGAACTATTGGTTAGTTAGTTAATTATTACTAACTATACTAACATACATACTATATATAATATAGAGTAACTATACGAACATATTGTAAGTGTGTACAATAGAATTAAATGCGTTTTGAATTCTGTAATAATCGTTATTTATTATTATTATTATATTTATTATATGGTGTAGTGATTTTGTGAAGTTCTTCAGTTTTAGTGGTCAACAATGTTTCGGAATCAAAAATTATGTTTTCAAATAAACTTTTTAAAATAACTATAACTCATATCTCCGTTTGTGGAAAATGAGGTTATTTGGCGAAGTGGAACAACCCTTGGGTCTCCCCACTATTAAAAGCCATACGCTAAATAAATAAATAATGTAATCAAGATTATTTTTAACGCCAGCCAGGCTTTTGATCAATCATGTAAATTCAGTAGTAAATGATGAACATCAACCTTTTTTGTACCGGTAATAGATGTATCAAATTTTAAACAATAGGTTCTAATCACTGGCGGCTCATGCCCACGAAACAGGTGAAGTGCTGTATAGTGAAAGATACGGGCACTTCACCTGTTTCGTGTGTACGAGCCGCCAGTGGATATAATTATTTTAAATAAGGTTCATTCGGAGAAGCTCGCTTTAATAATATATAGTAGTAAGCCGAACATCCGAGCGCAGATTAACCAAATTGTCAATTATCCGAATCGGTATTAAAAGCATAGTAATGAATCAAAAACCAGCGTTTACGACGTGATCGTAGCTTTTCTTTATTTTTTTTGAATTGTATTTACTGTACCGTAGTTTAGTACAGTAGTATGTGTTTTGCTTTCCATATTAATTTAACTACACTGTAGTGATATAAATCACTACACTGTACTTTTCAAATGTAATAAAGTTTATTCCAATAAGTTTAACACATTATTTTTCTTTAATACAGTCCAATTACATGTCCAATTGTCCAAATTTTTGCTTATCTAAATTGATCACGGTCTCAATTAGTTTGTATAATCGGCGTTCCACTGTAATGAAGATGCAGTTGAAATTAAAACAATTTTTTTGCCATACTTTTGGAACGGTAGCTATCTCCGAAATTCAGAGACCGGTCCTATGATCTCGTGGTTATAACAGTGGTCAATCTCAGAATTCCATTATTTAAATTACCCGGGAATGATTGATACAAATTTAAAACGAAGTTGGCGCTATCTCTTTGCTAATGATGGAACTGCTTGAACATGCAATGATTTTAATCATATGATTTCTATCATGGTCTTGGTCTGGTCTGAGCTTTGGTCTGACTGCATCAGACCAGTGGTCTGGTCTGAGTCTTGGTCTGGTCTGAGTCGTACCAGTGCGCGTTAGGCCTAAGAGTACGTTCACGCCTACCTATACCGTTAAAATAGATCGAAATGTTCTAGTATAGGGTCTTAATTCAGAACTAGGCTGTGACACGATGATTATACTGAGTATAATAGTCTATTACGAGTACCTATTATGAATAATAAAAATAATTATACCAGTAGGTTGGGTATCCTTGGATTGGTTTGAACTTGTTTTTTTTTATATAAACGAAAATTATAATTTTATTCTCTTATTTTTTAGAAACTATAAATTGTAGTTCAATTGTTCAAATATTATAACTCAAATTGATTATGTATTGTTATATCTTACTATTTAATTAACTTGAAGAAATTAACAGTTTCCTTCTGTAAAAAATCTTGACTGCAATGTTGGTAATATATAAACCCTAGTCAGTGAAAATTAACTATGTTTATGCTAGCCTACTCTTATCTACGTAACAAGGCTAATCACAATCTGAATATATTAATATGGTATATATAGGCTATTATTGTGATAATAATCAATGTTATTTGGTGATTCATAAGTTAACCGCTTTGGTGCTCATCAAATGCAGCATGGTGTAGTAGGTGTAGCAGAATTTGACAGCCTGAAATAAATTTTACCAAAATTAAAAATATGAGTAAAGAGTCATCATAGAGAGATGAATGATGAATTTAACGAGAATGAGAGAATGGGATACAAGTTCAATAATAGGCATTTAGAATAGATAAAATAGATGAAAATAAGAAATATTAAGTATATTTAAATTTTTTAATTGCAATAATCAAGTCCATCAAAGTCATTCCCAAAGCATGATTGAGAAGCTGTTGAAATTACTGCCATAGACTAAGTATACATACTAATGTAATGTAAAAAATACAAAGTCAAAGTTATACTATGAGTATGAAAATGTTAAAGTCTTTGCTATAGCTTTTGAAAAATGTTTCTACATTTTTTCTTCTTAATATTAGGCCTGCTACATATGTCGCATTCATATCATGTCCTTTTGTTTTCCCGGGTCTCTACTCTTACCAGTATAGTTTGAACCATTCACTGCGGCAGTGAGTTTTTATGATTATAGTGAAGCTCGTTATGGAAGTTTATGGAAGTATGGTCAATGTTGTAACTACTCACAGATTCGAAAGCCTCAAGATCCAGGTCCATTATTCCCATAACTTTGAAAGATAGAGGTTTCTGAACTCGAACCATCATCAGCGTGACTGCTCTTCTATATTCAGAGGAGGATACACTCCAATCTGTCTCATATAGCTCTTTGTTCAAATCTAAAGACTAAATTAAAATTCATTTTTTTAAATATTACAAGTAACCATATCAATATTTTTCAACAATTCCTATCATCATTTAAATGGTATTCTTTTATCTGATCATCTTGACCAGCGAAATTCTGATAGATTATTGCACATTTTTCTGATGTTAGGATATTAACAAAAAAATTCTCCTGAACCTCACTACCATATTTTAATTGAAAATAGTAAGTGGCATTAGCATTTTATTTCTTGGACTGATTAATTTATTATTTTCGTTCATCATCTATCCATCTAGTGTAGAATTATAGTACCATGGGTAAATTATCGCCTATACTCGTGATATCAACATGATAAACCATCGGTCTTAACAGTATAACAGTAACGCAAAAATAAAGTTTAGAATAATTGTTAGAGGCTAGAGCTCACCGTTTGTTTGAGTTTGTGTCCAAACCAAGGAACATATAAACATTTCAGTGATATGTGTAATCAAGTAAGCTGTATCTCTTATAATTTGCGAAGCATTAAACGAACGTGCCTGCAAGAGAACAGGAAATTCAATTATATATAAAAAAAGCCTATCCAATTTTGAGTCCTTATATGAGTTAGTATTTACACACAACTATTTATGCAATAACATACCTATACATACCTTACTAGTATTACATATTATATAACATGCACTTATAGACTGCTAGTCTAATTTCTTGATACCGCCGTTAGATACGGTATCAAGGAATTTGACGCATCATCTTGAATATACTTTACTAATTCAGATTCCATATTTATAAATTTTAGAAAAATGAATTGATGATGGACTTCTTTATTTAATACGGTATTCTACAGAACTTAGATTGAAAATAACGTATTAGGATTAATCCACTTATGCCTCTTGGGGACATGCTTGATGAAAAATATTAATTCTGTTTCGTAAATCAAGTAAAAAAGTCAAACATCAATATATATGTCTTTAAAATTTATAAATTTGGAGCCTGAATAAATTGGAAATATTCAAAATATGTTGTTGATGCGAGCTTCACTTGCTGTCCAAATAAATAACACAATACCCTGTTCACTTTTCCACTAGGGCTACTAATTTATAAAAAATCAATAATTGATTTTACAGTTCACTTTGAAGTGAGTTTATTTTTTCTCGCAACTAGTTTTAAACTATTTTCAAGGCATTAGTGCTGTCATCGATTATTGATTTATTACATACAAAATTTTGGGCCTTCACTATTTAGACATTATCTAGTCAGTTTAAATGATAGAAGTATGAAGTATACATTTTATAAGTATTCTTAGTGCAACTCATGTTATTGTGATTGGGAATATAATATTTTTTGTTGGAATAAAATTTGTAATGAGAGTTATTCAAGAACTTCTTCATAGCCCTCTATTGAAAGGACGGTCAACTGTTGGGTTTCTCTAATAATAGTTATTTTCCTACAGATATCTGTAAAATTGCAGTTTTCGCACTGAAAATCGTGTAAAACGGTCCATTCTTGAATTAGTAATAATTAGCGTGCGTAAAGTAAAAATTAGCGTGCCTAAAAATTTTCGCCTCCAGATTTGCAACCTAACAACACGAAATAGTAAGTGTATCAAATGGATGTTCCGTATTTAGAATTCAAAATTAAGGCGGCAGCCCTGGCGGCTTGACCAAACGGGAGTCGATCAGCTGGTAGCGGCAAGTTAGGAATTGCACGACCAAAGGTAGTACGGTCAGACCGAAGCGAGACCGTCCGTCTAAATTTTTGGTTATTTTATTGTTTATATCAATACCGTGAGTAATTTTACGGGATAAAAGTTCTATTTATTCTCAGAGCTTTTATAATAATTATGAGATTAGGGATTTATGTTATGAATACCGTTCAATATTGTTGGTTATAGAATCTGGGCTTGAATTGTTTGAATATGGTAAGATGATTGTCATTTGTTGATCTTGAATTTGGTTCATTTCATACAGTAGTTGACTCAATTTAGGCTATCAGAATTCAGTGGCGAAATACATTATTATGATTTTTTTAATGTGAAAGTAACTTAATACTTTAATACATACAACTTTGAAGAAGACTCTGGCACCATAATTACTGAGATTTTGAAAATACCGTAGGCTAAAATGAAATGAACTCAGATCATATTTACTTGATCTGACTACTTCAACTACCATGTGTAAGTTAATATACAGTATAATGAAAGTGGTTGGATGCATGATATAGAATTCATAGTAAATGCGACATTCTTATTTAATACTATCATTAAATTACAGCTTCAGTTCAATTGAGTCTCATTGTTGGCTGGTTCAGCTTTGAACCTTGCACTTAATTCATAAAGTAGGATTCTGTTATTCAATGCAGGTGATAGCCGACGACTAAATAATTTTGCATAAAAGCATGATGAAGTCCCGAGAATCATGAGCAATACGATTGTAACCTTGCATAATTTTAACATAGAAGCAGTTAGCTTCTATGCTTAGCTTCTATCTTATGCTGTAGATTGCCTAATCACTCGCGGGTTGCATCAATCAAAAGCCTACCTGCTGGAACTGATGAGATATTTTGTCTCAAGTGATATGAAGCAACAAAATTTTTCCAGAAAGAATAATATACAGTACTTTACATGAAAGTACGTTATTCATAGCACTATTAAGTTATATAGGCTATCATTTCAATGAAAATAAAACCATGAGTTCAATTAATTGTGAACTAGAAGATTCTAAATCTTCCAGTCACATTAAATAGTGTTTAAAAAGTCTAATTTGCGCTGAATTCTAGTAAATATGATTATTCAAAGTATGAAAGGGCGTTTTACACTTATCAGTTACCTGGAATATTTCAAGGTCTCAAAAAGTAGTTTATACTGATTTTTTGAGACCTTGAAATATTCAGGTAACTTTGTTCTTCCTTTCTGCCTTTGAATGTCATTTACTAGAATTCAGCGCAAAATTGGCTTTTTAAACACTATTTGTCTTGGAGCTGAAGTGATTTAGAATCTTCTAGTTCTATTAATTGAACTCATAGTTTTTATTTTCATTGAAATGATAGCCTATCTTTTAATAGTGCTATGAGTAACAGTACTTTCATGTAAACACTGTATATTATTCTTTCTGGAAGAATTTTGTTGCTTCTATCACTGAACAAATATGGACAGGTAGGCACGTTGATGCAATACAAATCTGGCATAAGAGAAGCTAAGCATAGAAATTTAACAACTTCCCAAATGTTAAAATTATGCAGGTTACGATCGTACTCATGATTCGGGAACTTCATCTTTTGTAGTATTGTAAATCCCTTTACAATTGTCTAGGTGCTGTTTTCAATAATGGATGTAGTAGTGAAATATATTTAATGATATGATATTAAATGGAGAAATGCCTTCGTTATCAACCTTTTTCTTATAGTAATTATTAGTCTCAAATTAAATGATCAGGATTCTACTCTTTGAAGCTATGTCTCAAATATATTAACAATAATACTAGTATTAAATTAAAATGTAATATTTACTGAACCTAAATAGTGGTATGTGATGGTCAAGATCAACAAGATGACCCAATCATATTTACCATATTCAAGCAATTCAGCCCAGACTATTAACAATATTAGGCGGTATTCTATAAATCACAATCTCATAATTATTATAAAGCTCTGAGAACTTTATCATGCTACGTATTATTATAAACAATAAAAATAACCTAAAAAAAGGGATAAATCGTGACAGTACTACACTTTGTCATAGTCCAACTTGCGTACAAATGCGTCGGCAGTCTCAGCAGAATACCACTACTGAATTCTAAATACGGAGACATCCATTTGATGCACTTTTCGTATTTGTTAGGTACAAATCTGGAGATAATTAAAATTTTAAATTGCCTTATTTACTTTGCGCACGCTAATTATTAATTTAAGAATAGACCATTTACGATTTTTCGGGTAAAAATACAATTTTGGATATCTGTAGGAAAATAACTGTATTTAGAAATTGGCGGGTGCCGTCCTTTCAATAGGAGAATTTGTTGAATAACTCTCATTACAAATTTCTATTCCAACTTAAAACATTATATTTAATCACAATAACATGAGTGCACTAAGAATACTATAAAATGTATACTTCATACTTCTATCATTTAAAACTGACTAGATAATGTCACAAATAGTGAGGAGGCCAAAATTTGTATTGTAATAAATCAATAAATGACAACTGTGAATGACTAATTTATAAAACTCACTTCAAAGTGAACTGTAAAATTATTGATTTTTATAAATTAGTAATAGTGAAAAAAGTGAACAGAATATTATATTGACTATTTGGACAGCAAGCTAAACATCAACTATTTGAATATTTCCAATTTATTCAGGCTCCCAAATTTATAAAATTTAAAAAGTAATATATTGATGTTTGACTTTTGACGGTTATGAGCAAATTAATATTTTCATCAAACATGTCCTCAGAAGGCATAAGGTAACCTAATGCGTTATTTTGTCTACAAGTTCTGTAAATTACCGTATTAAATTTAAGGGGAATCATCATCAATTCTTTTCTAGAATTTATAAATATGGAATCTGAGCTAACCAAGTATATTCAAGATGATGCGTCAAATTCCTTGATACCGTATCTGTGGCAGTATCAAGGAATTGGACTAGCAATCTATAAGTGCATGTTATATAATATGCGTACTGTAGGTATGTATAGGTATGTTATTGCATAAATGAATTGTAATGTAAATACTAACTCATATAAGAGACTCAAGAACTAGGTAGGCCTTTTTATATATAATTAATTTCTGTTGTCTTGCAGGCACGTTCGTTTAATACTCGCAGAATATAAGAGATACAGCTTACTGATACACATATCACTAGTATATTTATGTTTGGACACAAACTCAAACAAACAGTGAGTAATATTATTCTAAACTTTATTTTGCGTGCCTATTATACTGTTAAGACCGATAGTCACGTGAAGATTGCATGAACATAATTCTATACAAATGGATAGATGATAGACGAAGCAATAAATTAATCAGTCCAAATAATGCCCTTACTATTTCAATTAAAAATATGGTAATTGAATTCAGGAAAATTTTTGTTAATATCTAACATCGAAAGGAATGTGCGATAATCTATCAGAATTTCACTATTTCAAATGATCAGGCAAAAAAATACCATTTACAAATGATGATAAACGAAAATATTGATATGTAATATTTAAAAAATGAATTTTAATTTAGTCTTTTAGATTTGAACAAAAATATATGAGACAGATTAAGTGTATCCTCTGAAGGCGTCACGCTGATGATGGTTCAGTTCGAAAACCTCTATCTTTCAAAGTTATGGGAATAATGGACCTGGGTCTTGAGACTTTCGAATCTTGTGATACTTCCATAAACTTCCCGTAACGAAATATACTAATCATAAAAATCTCACTGCCTGTGTTCAAACTATACTGTAGGAAGTAGAGACAGGAAAGCAAAGGACATGATATGAATACAGCATATATAACGGGCCTAATATTAGAAGAAAATGTAGAAATTTATTTTCAAGGCTATAGCAAGAACTGTAACATAAATACTTTCATAATTATAACTGACTGTATTTTTACATTACATGTATACTTAGTCTATGGCGAATTTCAGCAGCTTCTTAATCATGCTTTAGGCGATGGACTTGATTCTGCAATTAAAACTAAGTATATTTCTTATTTTCATCTATTTTATCTATTCTAAATGCTATTATTAGGCTTATATCCTGCTCTCATTCTCGTTAAATTCATCATTCATCTCTATGATGACTCTTTACTCATATTTTAATTTTGGCAAAATTTCAGGCTTTAATCCACTACACCCTTTCCATGACGAAGCAAGCGACAGCAGATCACCAAATAACATTGATTATTATCACAATAATGGCACCTATATATACCATGTATATATTCAGATTATGATTAATACTATTTTACAATAGATAAGAGTATTTATAAACATAGTTAATTTTCACTGACTACCAGTCAGATTTTTACAGAAAGAGGAAACTATTGAATTTCTTCAGGATTAATTAAATAGTAAGATATAACAATACATAATCAATTTGAGGATTATAATATTTGAACAATTGAACTGCAATTTATAGTTTCTAAAATAAGAGGAATAAAATTATAATTTTCGTTATATAAAAAAACAAGTTAAAACCAATCAGGATACTAACCTGCAGTATAATTATTTTTATTATTCATAATAGTACTCGTAATGAACTATTATACTCAGTATAATATCTGTCACAACCTAGTTCTGAATTAAGACCCTATATTCGGTATTTCGATGCTATTTTATTGGCGCGTATAGGCTGGGTGAACTCTTAGGCCCACAACGCGCACTGGCCCCGACGAACTATCAGACCAGCCACTGTCTGACACAGTCAGACAAAGCAGACAGATTAGACCATGATAAAATATATGATTAAAATCATTAAATATTCAAGCAGTTAGCATCGTGAAGGATATTTGCATAACTTCATTTTTAAATTTGTATCAATCATTCCGGGTGAGCCCCAAATAGTAGTTGACACTGTTTTATTTACGTCTCGGAGATAGCTACATTCAAAGTATGGCCAAAAAATTGTTTTTAATTTCAACTGCATCTTCATTACAGTGGAACCCATTATACAAACTAATTTGAGACCGTGATCAATTTAGATAAACAAATTTGGACAGTAATTAGACATGTAATTGAACTGTAAGAAAATAATAATGTTAAAACTGTTGGAATAAACTATTGCATTTGAAAATTTTTGAGTGTAGTGATTTATATCACTACAGTGTAGTTAAATTAATAATAGAGAAGCAAAAAAACACTACTGTACAATAAATACAATTTAAAAAATAAAAAGAAAATACGATCGGTCGTAAACGCTGGTTTTTTGGTCATTCTGTGCTTTTTCTTACCGATTCAGATAATTGACAATTTGGTGAAATCACCTTGTCGAGATGTTCGACTACTACTATATATTGAGCTTCTCGAATGAACTTACTATTTAAAATAATTATATCCGCTGGCGGCTCGTACACAGAGGTAGGTGAAGTGCCCGTATCTTTTCCACTATACAGCACTTCACCTATTTCTGGGCATGAACCGCCAGTGATTAAAACTGGTATTTAAAATTGTTATCCGAGCAAAGGTTGATATTCATCATTTACTACTAATTTATGATTGATCAAAAACGCAACAGCGTTAAAACTAATCTCAATTTATTATTTATTTATTTAGCGTATGGCTTTTAATGTGGGAGACCCAAAAAGGTATTCCCTTCATAAATATATCATTTTCACAAACAAATATGATTATAGTTATTTTAAAGGATTTATTTGAAAAACATAATTTTTGATTCAACATTGTGACATAAAACTGAAGGAACTCACAAAATCACTACACCATATAATAAATATAATAATAATAACGATTATTGGAGTCAAAACGCATTTAATGTACACATACAATATGTTCGTATAGTTACTCTATATTATATATAGTATGTATGTGGTATAGTTAGTAATAATTAACTAACTAACCAATGGATTCGTATTACACTGTACATTGTTTCGCTATCCACCTGGACCTAATATATCAGGAGTGTCAATGTAAAGATAGGGCATCGCTTCGCTCGCCTGAAAGTATTAAAACTGACTCTTTTTTGCTCACATAATAACAGGATATTTGATTTCAAAAATTTCAACACACGGATACAAATTCAATCGAAACCTATCTAATAAATTTTTACATTTTTCTCCCCAATTGGTTCTCGAAAAAGCAAAGGAAAAACTATGCTCTTACAAATATTGTGCGTAACTCAACGGGAATTTCAAAGAAGCTGTTCTGAAATTTTAAGTCAACCGGAGAACATGCCATGAATGGTGCCATTTCACGAATTGCAAATAGATAATTTAAATGAATAGGTCTAATTAAGATGAATAAACGACTAAGGACTAAAATATGCAATCACGATGCATCAAACTTTTGAAACTTATTCGGAAACGTATTTCAAAGGATTTGAAAAAAACATTTCAAAACGTGTAACTAAATTATTAATCATTATTAGCCAGAAATTTCTATAATTTATTAACATTTTCTCTTACATGCTCGTCTGTGTTATTTTCTTAGAAGAGAACAATAGATCTTGTAGAATGAATGCTGATAAAGAATAATGGACACCCCGTAACGTGATCGAGAACAGGCTCGAGACTATTAACGCTGTATATTCAGCTAAAGCCCTGTGCCCTCGTGTTGAACGATAGCATCATATATTCTAATGATAATTGAACAATCAATTAGACATTTCATATTGCATTAATTAAGTATTGAGAATCTATGGGGGCTATGTCCTTACTTTACTCATTTACAATTTCCCATATAAAGAAAATTGTTAACAATGAAAAGAGTGAAGTAATTGTGTGAATTGAGCGAAATTTCAGTAAAATTATTTTTAAAACCTATCAAAAAATTCGTGTCAGCTCAATGTATTAATTCAATTTCGGAAGTACAGATAGAGAATTCAATGTCAAACTAATGAAACAATGACAATTGATATGAGTTGTTTGGAATTTTCAGAGAATGAAAGCAGTGTATTCTACGGTTTGTTTGTCGATGTCAACTCTGAAACAGTTTGCAGTTTTTCATATTCATCCTTTTGTCAATAGAAGGCTGTACAGGCGGCGACGCTCCGGCAATACCTGCTTTCCGTCATGAACCGCCTACAGGCCTAACCAACACCGACAAAAACCGAAGATCCCCCCTTACATCTCTGCCCAAATAATTCTTGTAAAGCGAATAATCATCAACTAGGATAGAGGTAACGTGTGGTCAGCGCATTCTCTCAATACGCAAGCTAGGCCCCTGCAATGGAGCTGGGAATTTACTATGAATAACATACGGATCATCAGTAGGAATGTAATGCAACAATGAATACTATTTCCTGGAGACAGGAAACAACTGTCACGCTAACAATCTCCCAAAGAAGATCATACTACAAGAGTATACAGGCCTAGTACTACATGAGTAATCCGCATTCTTCTTATTTCTCCTTTATTAATCAAGATTTCCTTTTTACCATTTTCAGGAAACACTGAATACATCAACAAAATTGCTCCTAGTTTTCACTTGCAATTTTTACTCTATTAATCGAAGCCAGAAAACTATTCTGAGTAATTCTGCTATGATGAAAATTGATTGTGATCTTCGACAACTTTCTTCAATGGAAAATGACATGGAAATTTCCGCCAAGCAAAACACTCAATAAAAATTGCATCAACAAGGCATTCGAATCAAAATTTTTATCGAACAACTCCCAAACCCCTCAATTTTATAGTGAACTAACCCTCAGGGATGCGCTTTCAGTAGGGTGGAAATCCCTTTCAGAGTCTAGTGTCAACCTACAAACCAAGTCGAAATACATAATAATTTATAGATATCCGAAATATTACAGACTTACGCCTATTTCTATCTAGATTATATTAATAATAATATTATTATAATTATATTGTATCTCAATGGATATAGATTGAATAGATGGAATTTTAGTCACTTTTCTCATCTATTTCTTATCTGAAAGGATTTTTTCATTTTTCCTCTAATTCTATAATTTTCTCTATTTTTTAATGCGGTCTTCTATTTTTTCTTTTTCATTCTTATCTCTTTGATTCCGTTCAGCAAATATTTCAAAAGACATTTTGAAGAAATGAAAGATAAATTGATACAGATGACTATTCCATTTGTAACTAACACAAATTTGAAACGAGTATGCACCAACAGTGCGATGTTGCCGAACCAGAAAAAATTTGTGGTCTGGCCTGAAACACTATTCTCTATCTTCAATATTCTCTGTATGTATTTGAGATTTGGAATTTGGAATGAGTAATATTTTTATATTATCTACTTGCTAACGATGAAACATAACCATCTATCAACGAATGTGCCTATCGATTGTATGGAAAAAATGGCAGCGCTCTGCCCTACTCCCAAATTCATGATTTCATAGCGTTTTATTTATGTTGACAAAAAATCACATGTTTTATTATAAAAATAATTTTGGAACATTTCATAAATGCTGAATGTTTACTAAGTTGATAATGAATTACACTTTCGATTCGTCTTGTTTTATGTTAAATAATATGTAATTTCTTGAGTATTTGATAATTTATTACAAATGGAGTCGTCTATGTTGTGTTTATGATGTGAATATCCAAGTATGTAATTCAGTTCATATTTCTATTTTCACGTTTCCCTGAAACAAACTCTCAGTAGACATATTAATTAGAAAGTTTTCATCAAAATTTTGTAGTGAAAGACGGTTCGGCTAATTTTAACTGTTGAACTGCATTTTATTATCAGGAAGGCATTTCTTGTCATAGACGGCAGGCTAATTGCGGTGCTAAGGGTCATTGGAGTGCCAAGAGAAATTGCATTTCCTTCAATTCCAGCAAATAATACATGTGCTTTTATAAAGTGAACAATAATTAATGAAATCGATCTATAACTTCAGAATATCAAATGATTAGTTACAAACAGTGCGTAATTGTGACTGTAGCCACTTACCGGACGCCCGGCTAGTATTCATTCTTCTGAGAGTGTGAGTAAGTAAATAAATTTATTTTCTCAAAGTTGCCAAGATATGTAAAAACTTGTAGTAAAAATACATTTGATTTTTTTTTGTAAAATGCAACTGAAATGAAAAATAACATACAAAACTGTTTTGAGTATTGAAAAATTTATTTTTGGACGGATACTAGAGTCTGAAGAACAATAAGATGTCTCAAGCTTACGAAGCCAGGAAAAAATAACCTGAAATATTGAAGGCTGGGAACGGAAAAGGATGAGCGGCAAGTGGGCTTTAAACATGTTGAAGAAACTGTTAGAGAATTTGAGTATTTTCACATGGAATGTGTCAATTCTAGATTGAAGTTCATCCGTATTGTAATGATTATTAATTTTTTGTATTGGATATTGAATTATATTATGGAAATCATAATTGTTTGTCTTATTTCTTCTGGGAATAGCAGCGAACCTGTGCTGTACTGGCTAGACCTATTACCGCCATCTTGTTTGGCATTAAGGTCACGAATTGATAGATGGTATGATTGAAATTGCAGCGTGGTCTGACTACAGTGCTGCGTTTGAGCTGGACTTTGGTTTGACTAGTGCGCGTTGCATGTGATCTCCATTTGATCACGTATAATTCCGTGTTTCTGGCTGCAGACAATTTGAGTCGTGGCGTGCGCGTTCAGCCTGTGTAATCTTAAACTCTTACTCCTAAACTCTTATAAGATTTATTATAACAAAAGCATGAAATTAGAATGAAATGAATAAAGTATTGAATAATGAACTATTTTTATTTCAATCTCCCAATTATATATCACATTCAAAACAATAATGAGTATAGTTACGGCAAATGATGGTAGTTAGATATGCTTTCCTTTTTAATGTTAAAAGTAACTCTTATATAGATTAGTATGGCTAAATATTCGATTACTAGAAGTTTAAGCAAAAACAACATATTAATTTATCAATGCAACTAATTATTTTTTTTATATTCTATGGCTCATGCATCTAAATCTTATAAGTAATTCTGCCAGGAATATTCTTTTCATGATAATAGATTGGTTTGCGTGAAAAATCGAGAGGTATTAAAAGTGCACTTAGGCCTCCTATAGTAAGGATTTGGCTTTAATCCGGTCATTTTAGGTTTCATGCGGAAAAAATTCAGGACAGCTGCGATACATTTTCGTAATGATATTCCTCGATCACTGACAACTTATATTCAAAAAGTTGATATTAACAACTGTCTTGTTACAGAATTTGCCCCAAACACACTAGAATTTCACCACTCTGAACTGCTGCGTTTGAGATGAACATTCAGATCATGAATTCTTTTAGTATAGAATTCTGAAACATTGATATCAAATTCAAATATGACGAAGGTATGACCGAGTTATGACTTTTTCAAAAAGCAGTCGAAATTTTGTGCTTTTCAGTATTTGGTGACTGTAACTTTCATACGACGTTTGGAAATATTGTGATGTCCTTCTGGGGATAATTTTATTCTCTACAATTTGAGACTAAATTGACCTATCTTGGATGGATTCTCAAGCTACACCTGTAAATAAATATCCTTGCCGGGAAATTGCACTATTTTCTTGTATTTATTCGGATATTGGTATTTGCATTTTATGAAGTTTCCTGTCGGAATTATTTTGAATTTGATCATTTTCCACCTGCACACTCAATCGAGGTATTTTCGAGCATAAGTACTTAAGGCTAATTTTTGCCTGGCGGTGAATTGAAGTGGAGGAGTGAAAGCGCCTTAAATTTGTACACGCATCCACTGTAATGAATGGTATGACATCTGCTGTTTTTTGAAGTGAAACACATGGCTCGCAAACTGTGCGTGGGTAATGATGATAGATGACGACTACTTTAGGTAGTCGAGACCGACAGCTATCGTCTCCTCCGAGACGAGATGGCCATGTTCGATGTGATTATGCTGTGGTGAAGAAACTGTTCAGCAGGGACTTTAACAAGTCCCTTACAATTTATCCCGAACAGCTTTATCACTCCTCAACGAGCCACCATGCCAGCATGTTGTCCATATTTAGAATTTCAAGATGGCAGCTGAACATATACCATTCATACGATATTACTGTGGATGTTGTGTATGTTCTATAGATTAACTACCCCTCCACTACACGCTCTACCCGCCGGCGCCACTCAGCCTAAGGTCGATCATACGCTAAGGACGCCTCTAGCTTTTGGTGGGAGTGAACAGATCTTGACAGATCATAGCTCATTCTTCTCAGCTCATCAGAGCGATTAAAATGCATATATCTAAAGTCAGAATTGAAAACGTGTGATAACTTTATCTTGTGTATGTATGGGCTACACGCATTCAAAATGCTTGTATCTCGAGTACTTTTGATGATAGGGAATCATGCATATTGGTCTCAAAATTATAGATTACAACTATTTCTTTGCATTTTTAGTAGTTATAATTTGAAGAGAAGAAAATTCTCTACAGCGATTGTATCACAAGTTTCTTTACTTAATTAAATCTGAACTTGAACTATTCTTGTATTGTTGAAAAAGCACAACTTTTGTGCTCTCGGAAATTATTTCGCCGGATTCAAATTGAAAACTATTAAATCATTTCACTCGAAGTTTATCGAGATTTCGGAAATTTTCTTCTGAGTATTGCTGTTTCCATTTATATTATTTTTGTATTATGTAAGGGTTGTAGGCTATGTATCCTTCATTTCTCACCTCAGTCCGATTACGCGTGTCAAATCAAGAATTCTTTTTTTTCTGTTTCCTATGAAAGCGGGGCGAAGAAAATTACACGGAGCTGGTAAAAACTCAATTTTTAAAATTTTATTTGGAGGGATTTTATAAAAATTTGCATTTTAATAAATTTGTCTAGTAATTGAATTTCAAATAATATATTATTTATTCAATTTCTGGAGTTTTTCAAACGAGGAGACCTACGCAGAAAACTTAATATAAATTTTTGTATGCGCATCATCTCTCATTCTCGATATTCTCATGTGTCCCTTCATCATGGTCAGCTTACCTAAGATCTGTTTTCCAAGTCAGACATTGATTTCATTATTGGACATGTGCCGTATTATGAACAATTCTATGAGTTCAAAATAGGCTAGTGATGTTCTTCTGTTCGATACAAGGAAATCGAAAGTGTCATCAAGCAGTTTCTCTACTTGTATTCTTATCAAGAATAAATGCTATATCAATTCATTTTTCAAGATGCAACAATTTCACTCACCTACTCAAGCTTCACTTTTATAATCTATTTTCATACTAATAAAATGAACAATTGAAAATAATTAATAGTCAGTGAATGGACAAATAAAAAAATAGAATAAACTTTCAATTTATTAAAAGAGTATTCTTTGTTTTCACGACGATCTCTCACATCAACATTATTTACATTATGAACGTTTACTAGGAGAGGTAACCTACTTACTTTACAAAATAATATTTGTAAGAGCGTATTAAGGCGCATCGCTCGCGCAGAGCGGATTATCACGCGACGCGTAGCAAAGAAAGCATGATAATTTTGCAGAGCGATAAAAGAAAGCATCACGCGAATTACATACAATATTTTTTCTACAGCTGCGGGGCCTTATTTATCTTACAGTTTCATAAATACACAGGCAATAAATTCTGCTGATAGTAATTGCGATGCCGGAGCTACAATCAGACATTATGGAGCGGAACCTCGAACGACTCCGCACGACTACTGGCCCCTCAGCGTGCTTAACATCAAAGTAACTTTACTGCTCATGCGCTGGTACTGTAATACCCGCCTAGCGCATGCGCAGATGGCTGGGTGGCGTAGTAGGTTCTCGAAAATGCTTCTTCTGAGAGAATTCAGCTCATTGAATGTTGTTTTTACGCGCAGTTGCTAAATAATTATTGAAAGAGCAACTGGTGTCCAGAGGATTTGGGCAAGTCATGGAATAAGGTGAGGCATGGAAATTGATGATAATCGAGTAAAATAAACGATTAAGATTCCTTTTCTTCAGCATTACTTTGCGATGTTAATATCTTGGTTTTTTGTTTTTGAGAATATAAAACGTCTGGATTTCATTTAATTTATGAAACACTTATTTCAGGCTCTCAAAATCAATCAGAATCAAATCGATGACATGCGATCGAAAAAACCTGCAATGAAGCTATCACTCAAAAGAAAATTATTGTTTCATGTAATTATTTTAAAGTGTGGCTGATTTACTGGAAGTCTGAACTTTCTTCTCAAATATAATTAAATAAAATCAGAGATATTTGAGAGAAAGCAGTGGTTCATGAAATATTACGATCAGGAAAACTGATAATTGCCCACATTCCCGTAATTATCAACATGCAGAGCTCTTGTGTTTCTCTAGATCAGGTATGCGTAAGAACTGATGGCAATGAATGAATGTTTATTATGTGTAGACAGGGGAGCTGGCGGCTATTCAACTTCGAATTGCCAAAGGCCACAGGCATAAAAAATATAAAAATCATAATAAGATGACCTTATTAAATGAAGCAAATGAGAATGATGAGGAGAAGATCTGTGCCAGACAGGGCTATGGTAGACACAGTTGAAGTAGATACCACATACGCGCTGATATTTCTAAATTACAGAATTATACAAAGGGCAAAGTGCTGCGAATTTAGATGGAAAATATCCTCTATCTTGAACAATAGAAGGCAGAGGAACTCTCACCCAATACCAAGCTGTAGACTATCAGATACGAAAATACATGGGTAAAACAGATCCACATGCATAAAACTGTAATAAATGCGTTTGGATGAAATTGAAGTTTATGAAACACAGAGAACAATAGTTTGAAACACTTTATGATGTGTACGAGTACAGAGCAAAAATGATCTACAAGAAAGACTTTGAATAGTAAAGAAACTAACGGAATGATAATTCTATATTTGCTCCACATTATATATCATATTTAATGATTTTTCAAAAAGCACACTCTTTATTACCCATAACACTATAATACCTAATCGAACTATAATTTGTAATAAAACCTCATATTGGAAAATCTTTACTTAACAACTTTTAATGCTAATCTTTGATTTACTAAAATCATTCTTGTCTTCCATCTGTTGCAATTGCTACTTATTCTAGGAAATTTAGCTCGAAATACCTCTTAAATCTTCACAGTAGTTTTCAACATGCTAGTAGCATAAATAGATATGGCAAAGGGGAAAAACAAATTTGAGTCTCTTTTGATTATTTATCTTTGACAATCTTCAGTTTCAATAATGGGCATGTACTTTCCATGCTATTAAGGAGGCATTATAACAATCTTTTCTTGTCTACAATTGAAATGTTAGACAATTCGAGGCGGTATCTTTGTATAATCAAGGTTTAAAATTTTTATTTAAGATATTAGTCAAGTGATCATGGCGTTTCACCCTGTGAGCCTGATATTGTGTATGAAACAAAATTCAGAAGATTCATCATCGAATGCCAGACTGGAATATGGAAATACTGTGTGTTTCTTTCAAGGGTCATCATCAGCCTCGCCAAATGCGGCAAATGACCTGATACAATATACACTGCCATTTTGCTACTACTGCAAAAATACAATATGGCTAACATTCGTCAACCTCTCTGCTGGAAGGCTGCCAATGATGCAAATGTAGTAAAGATGTTATTATAAGGTTAGGTGAATTTCATCTTTTATTAATCATTTATGAGTACTTGTCGAAGGATAATGGAAATTGTGGACTCAAACGACTGCAAGATCTATGCTGAAAAGCATTGAAAAATACTCTCTGGTCATGCAGCAATAGGCTGTTTCGGCTTCACTGTCTCAGTCATGTCTCTCTGGCTGGAGCTGAATTTTCAGATCCATTTCACAGAGACAAAATTACAGCTTGAAAGGGTACTATATCAAGGACTTTGACAATTCAGCAATCGATAATCTGCAGCCAAAAACAGCATGAAACTGAAAGGTGAACTGGACCAACTTCAACTATGGATTCAGTACTTTTCGCATGTCACACTCTCATGAGGACAAGGGAGCAGAAGGATATGGGTGACTGAAATTACTATCTCCATTGCATAAGAGAAATGATTCCATACCTCCATTCAGCTGGACACTAGCAGAAAGTTCCATCTCTTACTGGATATGACCATTTAGCAACGGAATGGACTTAGAAGAGTTCAGAAGTTCTGAAGTGAAAGCTACTTCACCATGCAACTGGCTACTGATAAGTTCTGGTCAGATATATGTCTGACATGACCATTGAACAAACGCTGATGAGAATCGTGGTCTCACCCATGGCCGTGGTTTCTTCGTGCTCAAGGGTAAAAATCTGACAGCGGTTCACCCTCTTGGTGACCGCAGGCATCAACCAATGCCCTGCTGAAGTATTGCCCCGAGTGCCAACAAATGTGCTCCCGACTCCCCGAAGGATTACCGCTGTCGAGATCGTGCCCAGCCATTCCCCTGGGCGCTGCCATTTAAATCTCTCCCCGACATCCATTCCTGGTCAACGAACTGGCTGTCGAACAAACCCTGGGCCTTGCACCCCATTCTGTGGAGGCATCAACACCAGCTGTATAATCTATCCAAGCAAGAAGACCCTCTGGCAAGATGAGAAAATGAGAAACTCAGCTCAGTGTCATTTTCAGCAAATATCGATTTAGTCTCCAGAGTGGCAGATCCAGTCTCCTGTGTCATTTAACAATATTATTGAACTGGGGTCTCACCTTACCAGAGGGTCTACTGGGCAAAAATGAAAATTTGCCCGTGAATTTTTTTTAAATTTAAAAGTAGTCAAAATAGTGGTAATTGTATTTTCTCTTTAATAAAGATACAAATACTTAAAGGAAAATTTTCTAGAATTTGAAATTTCAATAATCTACTTTTAAAAACTTTATAATGAGCCCTTTTCTTGGAGTTGTATCGATATTCAGAACAAACAAAATAGAGGTTCTATTCCATGGCATAGAAAAAATTATTTTTTTAAGCGCTATTTAAATAGAAGTTTTAATTCAAATTGCTGAAGGAAATATTTATACGATTTTATTTTGTTGTTCTTCAATAGCAATTTAACCATGAGGTGGAATTTAAAAGCCCAGAACCAGGTTTGTGATGCAAAGGGAAAAATAATGGAATAAATTGAGTGACAGTATATGAATCTTCTGACGAAGGATACGCTTTAAATTTCCCCCCCTTCCCCCTTTATTTAAATTTTTCCCCAATCCCTTTTCAAGGGAAAAATTTCCCCCAAAACCCCCGGGGGTTG